>JBBBDQ010000324.1:1672500-1750000 GCA_037127315.1 Ascarosepion bandense | reverse complement strand
TAATAACAGGACCACAGAACTAGATATGGCAACAGTATTCAATGAACGGATGAATGGTAAATTTATAAATGTGCAAGATGGATTCTGACAAGAACCTCGAGATGAATAACAGGACCACACAACCAGATATAGCAGCAGTATTCAATGAACGGATGAATGGTAAATTTATAAATGTGCAAGATGGATTCTGACAAGAACCTCGAGATGAATAACAGGACCACACAACCAGATATGGCAACAGTATTCAATGAATGGATGAATGGTAAATTTATAAATGTGCAAGATGGATTCTGACAAGAACCTCGAGATGAATAACAAGACCACACAACCAGATATGGCAACAGTATTCAATTCACAGATGAATGGTAGATTTATCACTGTGCAAGATGAATTCTGACGAGAACATCGAGATGAATAACAGGCCAACACAACCAGATATGTCAACAGTATTCAATGCACGGATGAATGGTAGATTTATAAATGTGCAAGATGGACTCTGACGAGTAAAACTTCCTACCTCTGCACAGCGACCCAACCTTCTTAGCCGTAGTGTAAATGGTGATTCCGTGTATTCATTCTACTTGAGATCAACTTTTCTTTAATACATTTCGAAGCGAAACAGATTGTAGGGCAAAAGTAGAAAGATTTTTTTCATTTCTCGTCACCAAAGTGGAGACTGTTGTCTGACTTTTATATCAATTTTTACGCTTAATTGTTGATTCGCTGATAAGTGCAACTGTTATCAGCACAGAAAGTGATATTGGCGTAGCCAGGTTCATAATGGCCGATTCTATTTTATTCCCTTCGTGGTAATTCCACTGAAAAAAAAATGGTACGAATCTACCTTCCTCCAGGACTAAATAGCAGGTTAGATTGGATTATGTTGCCTTTGGTGAGAAGCAGTCTCGAAGTAGAATTGGCTCCGTCTGACTAACTCCAAATACATATTTTCTTTTCACAGTTACAGTACCGACGATGCCCTTCTACGTCTAAAGACTTTTTACACATGCAACGCAACGTTACTTTTAGTTTGAACATTGATTGCTATCACAAGTAGAAAATGCTCCAAGCCACTAAATTATTTCGTAACGAAAGCTACACCTGGCCGAAGGTCACGAACACGAGGCACGTAGGAAGAATTGAATTCATAACTTTAGTCCTCGTTATCCTAGCTTACTAAGCAGTAAACTAAATCGAATATGCGTAGATGTCGAATATGTTCCCTGTAAGCAACTCACTAAAATATTAATAGTAAGCTACCTACTGCTTCAGATGCGTGGACGGTTAAATTTCCAACTTTACTGTTTCCATAGCAACGGGAGGTTTCTAGGAAAAGTGTGTTGGAGTCGATTAAAATCATATATACGATGCATTTGTTTTTTAAGACCATGTCCCTTTAGGACGTGGGAAGTTATGGTTATCTGTTGTTAATTGCCATTATTGTTTGGGATAGTGAAGTGAATTCCTGTTACCCTCCCAAAATTTTTATATTTCTCTTTTTTTTTGTTCTCAATTGGAGTAGATAAACTTAACTATCGCCCGGTTCACACTCCACCCACGTCTTTTGAACAGGTGAAGAGGCTCATCCCTTGATTCCTGTTTAGGATGTGGTTCCCGGCTTTCTTTTATTTTCCAATCTTTTACTTTTTTTCTTTTTCTCTTTTTTTTTTTCAATTGGAGTAGATAGACTTAACTATCGCCCGGTTCACACTCCACCCACGTCTTTTGACCAGGTGAAGAGGCTCATCCCTTGTTTCCTGTTTAGGATGTGGTTCCCGGCTTTCTCTTTTCCAATCATTCTACTATTAAGTAGCCCCATGCGCATCAGTGGCGTCACCGCCTTGTTTGGGGTGATATGTTGAAAAACAAAGTTGTTCTTTAAATAAAATGGTTGCTATTCAAGGCTAAAGTGTCTAATCTACGCTGCTATTGAACCAACAGCTAGAAGAAAAAAGATAGATTCAGAAATTTTCCAAAGGACATTAATACGAAATTGAACGCAATAGCCGAGGCCGAAATTTGAACTCGGTTCACCAGATAAATATAATTCTAATCGCAAATCCCTAAAAGATTGAATCAGACGAATTCATAACATTGAACAAAAATAGAGATAAGTAAGCATTTCCCATTAATATTGAGAATAGTGGATATCGAATGGCGAGCTAATAATAATAAGGTTGAGCAAATGTTTCCGAATATTGTGACCAACAAATTCTCCTATGATTACTGAAGTTAAGCAACGTCAAGCCTGGTCAGTATCTAGATGAATGAACGTTTAGCAAGATCACTTGCTGTAAACTTTGATATGTAGGTGGTGTAATAGATACTGCCTCGGAGTGAAACCGATGAAATGTAACCGTAATTTCTACTCCAACAGCTTCTTTTCTCGCACTTCCCGCCTGTGGAATTCCCTTCTACATACTTGCTTCTCCGACAGCCACAATCTCCAGGAATTTAAATGTAAGGTCACTAGAGACTTCTTATCACACTAACTCACATCCATTCTCTCAAACACCCTTCCCATCTACCCAACCCTCATCCTCGGTATCCTCATCCGTCTATCACCCTCCTCCCAACATTTCCTATAACTAACCACTCTTTCTCATCACTTTCCCCTATGTAACCCCCTGCACAATAGTGGCAGGCAGTAGAATGCCTTGTTTGGGGTGAAATGATAAAAAAAGAATTAGTCATCGGATAACTGAGTTCCAGTTGTAACTAAGTTTGTCAAATTCCCGTAAGCACACATACACTATGGAATGATATGAATCTGCTTCTCCCCCTAAAATATCGCCCGGTTCACACTCCACCCACATCTATTGAACAGGTGAAGAGGCTCATCCCTTGTTTCCTGTTTAGGATGCGGTTTCTGGTTTTCTCTTTTTCAAACTTTTCATTCTTTTATTTTTTTTTCAATTGGAGTAGATAGACTAAACTATCGCCCGGTTCACACTCCACCCACGTCTGTTGAACAGGTGAAGAGGCCCATCCCTTGTTTCCTGTTTAGGATGCGGTTTCGGGTTTCCTTTTTTCCAATCTTTTCACTCTTTTACTCTTTTTCAATTGGAGTAGATAGACTAAACTATCGCCTGGTTCACACTCCACCCACGTCTATTGAACAGATGAAGAGGCTCATCCCTTGTTCCATGTTTAGGATGTGATTTCCGGCTTTTTCTTTTCCATTCTTTTTACCCTTACGTAGCCCCCCTGCGCATCAGTGGCGTTAACGCCTTGCTTGGGGTGATATGATTAAAAAAAAAAGTTATAGATTAATTACTAATTTTTTTATTGCTGAATCATTATTATCTCAAGAAAAGATTTTTAAAATCTAAAATTATTATTCTGGCTATAAAAAAAAAAATTACAAAAGTTTGACAAACCAATAAAAAGAAGTCAATCAACAACTTCGTCAGAATCATAAACCCAAATGTAATCTAGCTTTAGATTTTACGAGTCTGAAAAGTCTAAAGTTAAAATCATAGAAAATGACACTGAACAGTATAAGTTTAGATTCTGAATGACGATAGCTACACTTATTTAAGATAAATAAATTTTGTTTAAGTCATAAAACTCAAATTATCTTCACATTTACTTAACCACTTATTCTTACCAAATCACTAATTATTCTAACCAATGACTAATCCTAAACCGTTTATCATTCTAAACCGTTTATCATTCTAACCAAATCACTTATTCTTAGCAAATCAGGTTCCATTCTAACCAAATCACTAATTATTCTAACCAAATCTCTTACTATTCACACCAAATAACTTACCATTCTAAACATATCGCTTACCTTTCTAACCAAATCACTTATCATTCTCAGCCAAATCATTTACCATTCTAATCGAATTACTAATCATTCTAACCAAATCACTTGCCATTATAACCACATCACATATCCTTCTTACCAAATCATTTTTCATTCTTACCAAATCACTTATCATTCTTAGGGAATCACTTGTCATTCTAACCAAATCACTTACTATTCTAACCTACTCACTTACCATTCTTATCAAATCACTTATCATTCTTAGGGAATCATTTATCATTCTAACTAAATCACTTACCATTCTTACCAAAGCACCTATCATTCTTACTAAATCACTTATCAAATATGAAGAATAACGCGTGCAAAACAGCAGGGGTTACGATTACTTTTAATTCTGCACGAAAAATTTAATAAGACTGACTAAAATCCTGTTTGATATTGTTAAAGGCACACAGCATGGGAACGTAAGTCTCTCAAAATATCACCCCCAGTTCATTACTCGACTCCTTTGAAGCAGAGATTAAACATATTTTTCTACTCTGGAGAGTTTGAAGAATTTCAATATTCAACAGTAGTTAGCATCGAATTTTCATCTTCCTCTACTATAACATAAGCAAACAGTTTACCATATATATAACTTCCCCGTAGATTTCCTCGTAGATTAAATAAAGGAAATTCTCTAAAATAAATACTCGATTATTGACAAACACAAGAAGAAGGCAGGCGAGATTATCTGTCTAAACAAAAAGATGAAGAAAGCATTGGGCCATTCTATTCCTGTCTACGTATTCTTATCCAAATCTTTGCGCATATACTCAATTTTATTCACAATACGATATTCCTGTCATCATTTTCTCTGAAGGCAAGAATGAATAATGAATAAACCCTTTGAAATACTACCATACAGTAACCATTAACTTTGTAGGATGTAGTGGAGGCTTTTGTGATTGGTTTTGTGATTTACTTGCATCTAGCCAATTGTCTACCCTCTTACTGTTGTTCGAGAGTATCCATTTTTCATCGTCATTGTTCTTTTTTCAAATTTTTACTCATACAGTAAGATTTTATTGTATTCATTTTCATTGGACTTATTAGTAACAATATATTGAGAGAAAATTACCTGGAAGGTAGACAGTTAGGAATAAATCAAGATTTGTATATACTAAGAAGGTTAGTTCGTTAGACGACTGAATCAACAACTAACAAAATAAATGGGTCATTTCTTGTGCGACGCCATAATACTAGAACTTCCACAGAAGGTAGTGAAAAAAAACGACAATAAATGACTAAACATCAAATAAGACGTGTTAGACAATGATGTGCCTTCACAGCGGTCTTATCTAATATATGCAGAGGAGCGATTCTGAGGGAATTACATATCCTGCCAGGATTCATTTTCGGCGATCACGATCTTAGCAACATAAATTATACACTACTGGCCATAATTATTAGGCCACCCCAGTTTTTGTTTTTTTTAAAGAAATGATGTATTTCATACTATTTTTAGTATTTATTGCCAAGTGAATAATTCTGACCACTTGTACTCTAGCAGCTTCTTTCTCGCACTTCCAGCATGTAGAACTCCCTCCCGTATACTTGCTTCTTTGATATTTTCAATCTCCAAGAGTTAGGGTTAGGGTCAATTGCCATATTTTGTTTTCTTGACTCCTGATACCTCCTTTATCGTGTTATTTTCACTTATCGCTCCTCTCTCATGTAACTCTCTTCACACCAGTGTAGCCATCCTTCTTTTATTCATTCTTCGACCCCCTGCAACCTGTTCCTCTTGCTCTTTACTCTCCTCTCATTTAGACCCCTGCGATGGGATAAAACAATTATTAAAAAAAATCCTACAGAAGTTATCAAAAAAAAGCGAGAAGGAAGAACTTAGTGGCAAATGCAGAAATACAGACTGCATGGTTGTTAGAGGCGGCACAACATTTAAATTTTAAATTAGGCTAACCAAAATGAAGTAATTGTCAAAATTCAGATATCTGGAAATGATTTTAACAGAGGACGTATAATGCGACTGTGAAATCCAGAATCGGATAGGGATAACGAACGATGCCTTCAAAAATTTGAGAACAGTATCAAGAAGGAAGAAGAATAAGCTAGCGTGAGTAAATATCTGTACAATTTTTAGAAGTGATATAAAAAATACAAAATTTTTTAAAAGCTACAAAAGAAAAGATATTGTTTGAGAGCCAATATCGCATATGTCCGGAGCAGACACAGTACAAGGAAGAAAAATAAGTTAGCGCAAATTAATGGCGGTACATCGTTTAGGAAAGATATCAAAACTACAAAATTCAGAACGGACTACGAAGAACTGGAAATTGCGTAGAGCTACGATCGTCTATATTCTGAGAAGAGATGGTATAATGAAGAAGATCAGCTAGCGTAAATAAATGTCGATGCTAAGTTTAGATTTAGGGCTTAGGAGAGACGCAAACCTACAAAATGTATAATGACCTACAAAGGACAGGAAATGGTGTAGAGCCATGATCGCCTACATCCTGAGGAGACAAGGTACAAGAAAGAAGAATGAGTTTGCATAAATAAATGAGGATGCAATGTTTTGGAGAGATATCAATGATACAAAATTAATTAAGAAATGCATAGGAATGGAAATGGTGTAGAGCCATGATCGCATATATGTCCTGCGGAGAGACGATACAAGAAAGAATGAGCTATCGTAAATAAATGGGTGTGCAAGCTTTTGAAGAAATATCAATGATTCCAAATTTATTAAGAACTACAAAGAAGAGGAAATTGTGTAGAGCCATGATCACCCACGTCCTGAGGAGACAGTTTACAAGGAAGAAGAATGAACTAGCATGAATAAATGGCGGTGCAAGGTTTGGAGAGATGTCAAAACTACAAAATTTTTAAAGAACTACAAAAACATGAAATTGCGTAAAGCCTTTATCGCCTATCTGCTGAGGAGACATAGTACAAGGAAGAAGAAGAATGAGCGAGCGTAGTAAATAGCGGTGCAAGGTTTGGAGAGATGTCAAAACGACAAAATTTATTAAGAACTACAAAGGACAGGAAATTGTGTCAAGCCATATGATCGCCTGTGGCCTGAGGAGACAGGGTCCAAAGAAGGAGCAAGCGTGAATAAACGTCGCCGCATTTTACAAAACCACAAAATTTATTAAGGACCGCAAAAACAGAAAATTGTCTAGACCCATGATCGCCAATGTTTTAAGGAGAAAGAAGAATCAGCTAGTTTATATAAGTTACATTTTAAAGATTAGGAGAAATATCAAAACTACAAAGTTTATTACGAACTACAATAGACAGTAAATTTTTCAAACACATGATCGCCTATGTTCTAAGGTGACACGGTACTATAAAGAAAAAAGAGCGAGCTTAAATAAATGGCAGTAAAATGTTTAAGAAATATATAAATAATACATAACATATTAAGAACTACAGAAGGAAATGGACTTACGGCCATATCACGTTGAATACACCGGTTCTCGCTCGATCACCAAAGTTAAGCAACGTTAAGCCTGGTCAGTACTTAAATGGGTGACCGCTTTGGAATACCAGGTATAGTGACGTTCGTGCGTTGTGGTGCAGTGGATATCGGCTCGGAAAGAGAAATCGGTGAGCCGAGTTCGAATTCCAGTTGAATAACCTGCATTCACTTAAGCACTGGTACCCTTGGGAAAGGTATTAATCCGTCCCTTCCCTCCAGTTATGGGTTAAATAACAGGATAGAACTTGGGGACCCTGTTCGTAAAAACATATTCCAATCTTGATACTCGAAAAGAAAATATTATTCTTCCTCTTCTTCTATGTGCCCTGTCCCTTCAGGACGTAAGCGATCATGGCTCTCCACGTCTCCCTATCCCTTGTGGCTCTTAGTATGTTTGCTCCTGTTGCTTCTGGCAACCCCCGTTCCGTCATCCACCTGATCAGTCCCTGCAAATATGTTATCCGCTGCCTTCCTCTGTCTCTCCTTCATTGCTAGACACAAAACTTATAAAAAACAACAATAAATTGTTGAAAAAGAAAAAGGTATTACCAGCAATAAATAAATAATAATTTAGTTGGCAATAAATGACCCACCGAGGTTGATATGCCATAAAAACGATCAAAGCAAACAACAGGAAATTTTTTAGAGCCATGATCGTCTATGTCCTAAGGAGACACGGTACAAGGAAGATGAATAACCTTTTTGAATAAACGGCGGTGCATAATTTAGGAGCGTTACCAGAGTTACAAAATTTATTAAGAACTACACAATACAGAAAATCGTGCAAAGCCTCTGACTTGACAAGAAAATTTATCAAGAAATACAAAAACGGGAAATTGTGGAGAGCCATGATTGCCTATGTCCTGAGGAGACATGGTACAAGTAATAAGAATGAGCTAGCGTAAATTAATATTAATGGAAGGTTTTGGAGATATATCAAAACTACAAAATTTATTAAGAGCGACAAAGGACAGTAGATTGTGTGGAACCATGAGAGCCTATGTCCTGAGAAGAGACGGCAGCAAGAAGAAGAATGCGCCATCTAAATAAATTCTGGTGCAATATTTAGGAGAGATATCAAAAATACAAATTTTATTAAGTTCCAGATATGACAAGAAAAGGAAGAAGAATGAACTAGCTAAATAAATGCCGATGCAAGGTTTATGAGAGATATGACAAGAAAACGCGGATAGCCATGATCACTTATGTCCTTAGGAGAAACAGTTCAAGGAAGAAGAATGAACTAGCTAAATAAATGCCGATGCAAGGTTTATGAGAGATATGACAAGAAAACGCGGATAGCCATGATCACTTATGTCCTTAAGAGAAACAGTTCAAGGAAGAAGAATGAACTAGCTAAATAAATGCCGATGCAAGGTTTATGAGAGATATGACAAGAAAACGCGGATAGCCATGATCACTTATGTCCTTAGGAGAAACAGTTCAAGGAAGAAGAATGAACTAGCTAAATAAATGCCGATGCAAGGTCTATGAGAGATATGACAAGAAAACGCGGATAGCCATGATCACTTATGTCCTTAAGAGAAACAGTTCAAGGAAGAAGAATGAACTAGCTAAATAAATGCCGATGCAAGGTTTATGAGAGATATGACAAGAAAACGCGGTTAGCCATGATCACTTATGTCCTTAGGAGAAACAGTGCAAGGAAGAAGAATGAACTAGCTGAATAAATGCCGATGCAAGGTTTATGAGAGATATGACAAGAAAACGCGGATAGCCATGATCACTTATGTCCTTAGGAGAAACAGTTCAAGGAAGAAGAATGAACTAGCTAAATAAATGCCGATGCAAGGTCTATGAGAGATATGACAAGAAAACGCGGATAGCCATGATCACTTATGTCCTTAGGAGAAACAGTGCAAGGAAGAAGAATGAACTAGCTAAATAAATGCCGATGCAAGGTCTATGAGAGATATGACAAGAAAACGCGGATAGCCATGATCACTTATGTCCTTAGGAGAAACAGTTCAAGGAAGAAGAATGAACTAGCTAAATAAACGACGATGCAAGGTCTATGAGAGATATGACAAGAAAACGCGGATAGCCATGATCACTTATGTCCTTAGGAGAAACAGTGCAAGGAAGAAGAATGAACTAGCTAAATAAATGCCGATGCAAGGTCTATGAGAGATATGACAAGAAAACGCGGATAGCCATGATCACTTATGTCCTTAGGAGAAACAGTTCAAGGAAGAAGAATGAACTAGCTAAATAAATGCCGATGCAAGGTCTATGAGAGATATGACAAGAAAACGCGGATAGCCATGATCACTTATGTCCTTAGGAGAAACAGTTCAAGGAAGAAGAATGAACTAGCTAAATAAATGCCGATGCAAGGTCTATGAGAGATATGACAAGAAAACGCGGATAGCCATGATCACTTATGTCCTTAGGAGAAACAGTTCAAGGAAGAAGAATGAACTAGCTAAATAAATGCCGATGCAAGGTCTATGAGAGATATGACAAGAAAACGCGGATAGCCATGATCACTTATGTCCTTAGGAGAAACAGTTCAAGGAAGAAGAATGAACTAGCTAAATAAATGCCGATGCAAGGTTTATGAGAGATATGACAAGAAAACGCGGTTAGCCATGATCACTTATGTCCTTAGGAGAAACAGTGCAAGGAAGAAGAATGAACTAGCTAAAAAAATGCCGATGCAAGGTTTATGAGAGATATGACAAGAAAACGCGGATAGCCATGATCACTTATGTCCTTAGGAGAAACAGTGCAAGGAAGAAGAATGAACTAGCTAAATAAATGCCGATGCAAGGTCTATGAGAGATATGACAAGAAAACGCGGATAGCCATGATCACTTATGTCCTTAGGAGAAACAGTTCAAGGAAGAAGAATGAACTAGCTAAATAAATGCCGATGCAAGGTTTATGAGAGATATGACAAGAAAACGCGGATAGCCATGGTCACTTATGTCCTTAGGAGAAACAGTTCAAGGAAGAAGAATGAACTAGCTAAATAAATGCCGATGCAAGGTCTATGAGAGATATGACAAGAAAACGCGGATAGCCATGATCACTTATGTCCTTAGGAGAAACAGTTCAAGGAAGAAGAATGAACTAGCTAAATAAATGACGATGCAAGGTTTATGAGAGATATGACAAGAAAACGCGGTTAGCCATGATCACTTATGTCCTTAGGAGAAACAGTGCAAGGAAGAAGAATGAACTAGCTAAAAAAATGCCGATGCAAGGTTTATGAGAGATATGACAAGAAAACGCGGATAGCCATGATCACTTATGTCCTTTAGGGAGAAACAGTGCAAGGAAGAAGAATGAACTAGCTAAATAAATGCCGATGCAAGGTCTATGAGAGATATGACAAGAAAAACGCGGATAGCCATGATCACTTATGTCCTTAGAGAAACAGTGCAAGGAAGAAGAATGAACTAGCTAAAAATGCCGATGCAAGGTCTATGAGAGATATGACAAGAAAACGCGGATAGCCATGATCACTTATGTCTAGGAGAAACAGTTCAAGGAAGAAGAATGAACTAGCTAAATAAAATGCCGATGCAAGGTTTATGAGAGATATGACAAGAAAACGCGGATAGCCATGATCACTTATGTCCTTAGGAGAAACAGTGCAAGGAAGAAGAATGAAACTAGCTAAATAAATGCCGATGCAAGGTCTATGAGAGATATGACAAGAAAACGCGGATAGCCATGATCACTTATGTCCTTAGGAGAAACAGTTCAAGGAAAGAAAGAATGAACTAGCTAAATAAATGCCGATGCAAGGTCTATGAGAGATATGACAAGAAAACGCGGATAGCCATGATCACTTATGTCCTTATAGGAGAAACAGTTCAAGGAAGAAGAATGAACTAGCTAAATAAATGCCGATGCAAGGTCTATGAGAGATATGACAAGAAAACGCGGATAGCCATGATCACTTATGTCCTTAGGAGAAACAGTTCAAGGAAGAAGAATGAACTAGCAATAAATGCCGATGCAAGGTCTATGAGAGATATGACAAGAAAACGCGGATAGCCATGATCACTTATGTCCTTAGGAGAAACAGTTCAAGGAAGAAGAATGAACTAGCTAAATAAATGCCGATGCAAGGTTTATGAGAGATATGACAAGAAAACGCGGTTAGCCATGATCACTTATGTCCTTAGGAGAAACAGTGCAAGGAAGAAGAATGAACTAGCTAAAAAAATGCCGATGCAAGGTTTATGAGAGATATGACAAGAAAACGCTGTTAGCCATGATCACTTATGTCCCTAGGAGAAACAGTGCAAGGAAGAAGAATGAACTAGCTAAATAAATGCCGATGCAAGGTCTATGAGAGATAAGGGACAAGAAAACGCGGATAGCCATGATCACTTATGTCCTTAGGGAGAAACAGTTCAAGGAAGAAGAATGAACTAGCTAAATAAATGCCGATGCAAGTTCTATGAGAGATATGACAAGAAAACGCGGATAGCCATGATCACTTATGTCCTTAGGAGAAACAGTGCAAGGAAGAAGAATGAATAGCTAAATAAATGCCGATGCAAGGCTTATGAGAGATATGACAAGAAACGCGGATAGCCATGATCACTTATGTCCTTAGGAGAAACAGTTCAAGGAAGAAGAATGAACTAGCTAAATAAATGCCGATGCAAGGTTTATGAGAGATATGACAAGAAAACGCGGATAGCCATGATCACTTATGTCCTTAGAGAAACAGTTCAAGGAAGAAGAATGAACTAGCTAAATAAATGCCGATGCAAGGTCTATGAGAGATATGACAAGAAAACGCGGATAGCCATGATCACTTATGTCCTTAGGAGAAACAGTTCAAGGAAGAAGAATGAACTAGCTAAATAAATGCCGATGCAAGGTCTATGAGAGATATGACAAGAAAAACGTGGATAGCCATGATCACTTATGTCCTTAGAGAAACAGTTCAAGGAAGAAGAATGAACTAGTTAAATAAATGCCGATGCAAGGTTTATGACAGATATGACAAGAAGAAACGCGGATAGCCATGATCACTTATGTCCTTAGGAGAAATAGTGCAAGGAAGAAGAATGAACTAGCTAAATAAATGCCGATGCAAGGTCTATGAGAGATATGACAAGAAAACGCGGATAGCCATGATCACTTATGTCCTTAGGAGAAACAGTTCAAGGAAGAAGAATGAACTAGCTAAATAAATGCCGATGCAAGGTTTATGAGAGATATGGCAAGAAAACGCGGATAGCCATGATCACTTATGTCCTTAGGAGAAACAGTTCAAGGAAGAAGAATGAACTAGCTAAATAAATGCCGATGCAAGGTTTATGAGAGATATGACAAGAAAACGCGGATAGCCATGATCACTTATGTCCTTAGGAGAAACAGTTCAAGGAAGAAGAATGAACTAGCTAAATAAATGCCGATGCAAGGTTTATGAGAGATATGACAAGAAAACGCGGATAGCCATGATCACTTATGTCCTTAGGAGAAACAGTTCAAGGAAGAAGAATGAACTAGCTAAATAAATGCCGATGCAAGGTTTATGAGAGATATGACAAGAAAACGCGGATAGCCATGATCACTTATGTCCTTAGGAGAAACAGTGCAAGGATGAAGAATGAACTAGCTAAATAAATGCCGATGCAAGGTCTATGAGAGATATGACAAGAAAACGCGGATAGCCATGATCACTTATGTCCTTAGGAGAAACAGTTCAAGGAAGAAGAATGAACTAGCTAAATAAATGCCGATGCAACGTTTATGAGAGATATGACAAGAAAACGCGGATAGCCATGATCATATGTCCTTGGGAGAAACAGTTCAAGGAAGAAGAATGTTCTAGCTAAATAAATGCCGATGCAAGGAATCTGCTGAGAGATATGACAAGAAAACGCGGATAGACATGATCACTTATGTCCTTAGGAGAAACAGTTCAAGGAAGAAGAATGAACTAGCTAAATAAATGCCGATGCAAGGTTTGAGAGATATGACAAGAAAACATGAATTAATGAAGGTCACTTATGTCCTTGGGAGAAACAGTGCAAGGAAGAAGAATGGACTAACTAAATAAATGCCGATGCAAGGTCTATGAGAGATATGACAGAAAACATGATAGCCATGATCACTTATGTCCTTAAGGAGAAACAGTTCAAGGAAGAAGAATGAACTAGCTAAATAAATGCCGATGCAAGGTCTATGAGAGATATGACAAGAAAACACTTGGGATGAACATGATCAAACATGTCCTTAGGAGAAACAGTTCAGGGAAGAAGAATGAACTAGCTAAATAAATACCGATGCAAGGTTTATGAGAGATATGACAAGAAAGCAGAATTAGCCATGATCACTTAGGAGAAACAGTGCAAGGAAGAAGAATGAACTAACTAAATAAGTACAAAATGCAAGGTCTATGAGAGATATGACAGAAAACGCGGATAGCCATGATCACTTATGTCATGGGAGAAACAGTTCAAGGAAGAAGAATGAACTAGTAAATAAATATGGAGATGCAAGGTCTATGAGAGATATGGCTTGAAAGCACGGATAGCCATGATCACTTATGTCCTTAGGAGAAACAGTGCAGGAAGGAATGAACTAGCTAAATAAATGCCGATGCCAAGGTCTATGAGAGATATGACAGAAAACGCGGATAGCCAAAATTGGCTTATGTCCTTAGGAGAAACAGTTCAAGGAAGAAGAATGAACTAGCTAAATAAATGCCGATGCAAGGTCTATGAGAGATATGACAAGCATGAATGTGTGATCACGTGTCCTTAGGAGAAACAGTTCAAGGAAAAGAGAATGAACTAGCTAAATAAATGCCGATGCAAGGTTTATGACAGATAACAAGCAAGAAAACGCGGATAACCACATGATCACTTATATCCCTTGGGAGAAACAGTGCAAGGAAGAAAAATGAACTAGCTAAATAAATGCCGATACGAGGTCTATGAGATATGACAAGAAAACGCGGACAACCATGATCATATGTCCTTGGGAGAAACAGTTCAAGGAAGAATGAACTAGCTAAATAAATGCCGATGCAAGGTTTATGAGAGATATGACAAGAAAAGCTTGAGATATGATCACTTATGTCCTTAGGAGAAACAGTTCAAGGAAGAAGAATGAACTAGCTAAATAAATACCGATGCAAGGTTATGAGAGATATGACAAGAAAACGCGGATAACCATGATCACTTATGTCCTTAGGAGAAACAGTTCAAGGAAGAAGAATGAACTAGCTAAATAAATGCCGATGCAAGGTTTATGAGAGATATGACAAGAAAACGCGGATAGCCATGATCACTTATGTCCTTAGGAGAAACAGTGCAAGGATGAAGAATGAACTAGCTAAATAAATGCCGATGCAAGGTCTATGAGAGATATGACAAGAAAACGCGGATAGCCATGATCACTTATGTCCTTAGGAGAAACAGTTCAAGGAAGAAGAATGAACTAGCTAAATAAATGCCGATGCAAGGTTTATGAGAGATATGACAAGAAAACGCGGATAGCCATGATCACTTATGTCCTTAGGAGAAACAGTTCAAGGAAGAAGAATGAACTAGCTAAATAAATGCCGATGCAAGGTCTATGAGAGATATGACAAGAAAACGCGGATAGACATGATCACTTATGTCCTTAGGAGAAACAGTTCAAGGAAGAAGAATGAACTAGCTAAATAAATGCCGATGCAAGTTTTATGAGAGATATGACAAGAAAACGCGGATAGCCATGATCACTTATGTCCTTAGGAGAAACAGTTCAAGGAAGAAGAATGAACTAGCTAAATAAATGCCGATGCAAGGTTTATGAGAGATATGACAAGAAAACGCGGATAGCCATGATCACTTATGTCCTTAGGAGAAACAGTGCAAGGATGAAGAATGAACTAGCTAAATAAATGCCGATGCAAGGTCTATGAGAGATATGACAAGAAAACGCGGATAGCCATGATCACTTATGTCCTTAGGAGAAACAGTTCAAGGAAGAAGAATGAACTAGCTAAATAAATGCCGATGCAAGGTTTATGAGAGATATGACAAGAAAACGCGGATAGCCATGATCACTTATGTCCTTAGGAGAAACAGTGCAAGGAAGAAGAATGAACTAGCTAAATAAATGCCGATGCAAGGTTTATGAGAGATATGACAAGAAAACGCGGATAGCCATGATCACTTATGTCCTTAGGAGAAACAGTTCAAGGAAGAAGAATGAACTAGCTAAATAAATGCCGATGCAAGGTTTATGAGAGATATGACAAGAAAACGCGGATAGCCATGATCACTTATGTCCTTAAGAGAAACAGTTCAAGGAAGAAGAATGAACTAGCTAAATAAATGCCGATGCAAGGTTTATGAGAGATATGACAAGAAAACGCGGTTAGCCATGATCACTTATGTCCTTAGGAGAAACAGTGCAAGGAAGAAGAATGAACTAGCTGAATAAATGCCCATGCAAGGTTTATGAGAGATATGACAAGAAAACGCGGATAGCCATGATCACTATGTCCTTAGGAGAAACAGTTCAAGAAGAAGAATGAACTAGCTAAATAAATGCCGATGCAAGGTCTATGAGAGATATGACAAGAAAACGTGCGGATAGCCATGATCACTATGTCCTTAGGAGAAACAGTGCAAGGAAGAAGAATGAACTAGGCCAAATAAATGCCGATGCAAGGCCCATGAGAGATATGACAAGAAACGCGGATAGCCATGATCACTTATGTCCTTAGGAGAAACAGAAAAAAAAGGAAGAAGAATGAACTAGCTAAACAATTGCCGATGCAAGGTCTATGAGATATGACAAGAAAACGAGGATAGCCATGATCACTTATGTCCTTAGAGAAACAGTTCAAGGAAGAAGAGCAATGAATTAGCTAAATAAACGACGATGCAAGGTCTATGAGAGATATGACAAGAAAACGCGGATAGCCATGATCACTTATGTCCTTAGGAGAAACAGTGCAAGGAAGAAGAATGAACTAGCTAAATAAATGCCGATGCAAGGTCTATGAGAGATATGACAAGAAAACGCGATAGCCATGATCACTTATGTCCTTAGGAGAAACAGTTCAAGGAAGAAGAATGAACTAGCTAAATAAATGCCGATGCAAGGTTTATGAGAGATATGACAAGAAAACGCGGATAGCCATGATCACTTATCCTTTTAGAGAAACAGTTCAAGGAAGAAGAATGAACTAGCTAAATAAATGCCGATGCAAGGTCTATGAGAGAGATATGACAAGAAAACGCGGATACATCACTATGTCCTTAGAGAAACAGTTCAAGGAAGAAGAATGAACTGAAGCACAGAAATGCCGATGCAAGGTCTATGAGAGATATGACAAGAAAACGCGGATAGCCATGATCACTTATGTCCTTAGGAGAAACAGTTCAAGGAAGAAGAAATGAACTAGCTAAATAAATGCCGATGCAAGGTTTATGACAGATATGACAAGAAAACGCGTGATAGCCATGATCACTTATGTCCTTAGAGAAACAGTGTAAGAAGAAGAATTGAACTAGCTAAATAAATGCCGATGCAAGGTCAGAGAGATATGATGTGAAAACGTGGATAGCCATGATCACTTATGTCCTTAGGAGAAACAGTTCAAGGAAGAAGAAATGAACTAGCTAAATAAATGCTCGATGCAAGGTTTATGAGAGATATGGCAAGAAAACGCGGATAGCCATGATCACTTATGTCCTTAGGAGAAACAGTTCAAGGAAGAAGAATGAACTAGCTAAATAAATGCCGATGCAAGGTTTATGAGAGATATGACAAGAAAAACGCGGATAGCCATGATCACTTATGTCCTTAGGAGAAACAGTTCAAGGAAGAAGAATGAACTAGCTAAATAAATGCCGATGCAAGGTTTATGAGAGATATGACAAGAAAACGCGCATAGCCATGATCACTTATGTCCTTAGGAGAAACAGTTCAAGAAGCAAGAATGAACTAGCTAAATAAATGCCGATGTGCAAGGTTTATGAGAGATATGACAAGAAAACGCGGATAGCCATGATCACTTATGTCCTTAAGAGAAACAGTTCAAGGAAGAAGAATGAACTAGCTAAATAAATGCCGATGCAAGGTTTATGAGAGATATATTTAAGAAACGCGGTTAGCCATGATCACTTATGTCCTTAGGAGAAACAGTGCAAGGAAGAAGAATGAACTAGCTTAAATAATGCCGATGCAAGTACTTATGAGAGATATGACAAGAAAACGCGGATAGCCATGATCACTTATGTCCTTAGGAGAAACAGTTCAGCGGAAGAAGAATGAACTAGCTAAATAAATGCCGATGCAAGGTCTATGAGAGATATGACAAGAAAACGCGGATAGCCATGATCACTTATGTCCTTAGGAGAAACAGTGCAAGGAAGAAGAATGAACTAGCTAAATAAATGCCGATGCAAGGTCCATGAGAGATATGACAAGAAAACGGATAGCCATGATCACTTATGTCCTTAGGAGAAACAGTGCAAGGAAGAAGAATGAACTGAAGGAACAACGTTATATTTTTAAGGTCTATGAGAGATATGACAAGAAAACGAGAGGATAGCCATGATCACTTATGTCCTTAGAGAAACAGTTCAAGTAGCGAAGAATGAACTAGCTAAATAAACGACGATGCAAGGTCTATGAGAGATATGACAGAAAACGCGACAGCCAAAGCGATCACTTATGTCCTTAGAGAAACAGCAAGGAAGAAGAATGAACTAGCTAAAATGAATGCCGATGCAAGGCCCATGAGAGATATGACAAGAAACGCAGATAGCCATGATCACTAGGTCTTAGGAGAAACAGTTCAAGGAAGAAGAATGAACTAGCTAAATAAATGCCGATGCAAGGTTTATGAGAGATATGACAAGAAAACGCGGATAGCCATGATCACTTATGTCCTTAGGAGAAACAGTTCCAAGGAAGAAGAATGAACTAGCTAAATAAATGCCGATGCAAGGTCTATGAGAGATATGACAAGAAAACGCGGATAGCCATGATCACTTATGTCCTTAGGAGAAACAGTTCAAGGAAGAAGAATGAACTAGCCAAATAATGCCGATGCAAGGTCTATGAGAGATATGACAAGAAAACGCGGATAGCCATGATCACTTATGTCCTTAGGAGAAACAGTTCAAGGAAGAAGAATGAACTAGCTAAATAAATGCCGATGCAAGGTTTATGACAGATATGACAAGAAAACGCGGATAGCCATGATCACTTATGTCCTTAGGAGAAACAGTGCAAGGAAGAAGAATGAACTAGCTAAATAAATGCCGATGCAAGGTCTATGAGAGATATGACAAGAAAACGCGGATAGCCAGATCACTATGTCTCTAGGAGAAACAGTTCAAGGAAGAAGAATGAACTAGCTAAATAAATGCCGATGCAAGGTTTATGAGAGATATGGCAAGAAAACGCGGATAGCCATGATCACTTATGTCCTTAGAGAAACAGTTCAAGCAAGAAGAAATGGAATCACAAATAAATGCCGATGCAAGGTTTGAGAGACAGACAAAAACGTGGAGAGCTAAGGATCACTGCGTCCTTAGGAGAAACAGTTCAAGGAAGAAGAATGAACTAGCTAAATAAATGCCGATGCAAGGTTTATGAGAGATATGACAAGAAAACGCGGATAGCCATGATCACTTATGTCCTTAGGAGAAACAGTTCAAGGAAGAAGAATGAACTAGCTAAATAAATGCCGATGCGTGTCAAGGAGAGATATGACAAGAAAACGCAGATAGCCATGATCACTTATGTCCTTAGAGAAACAGTGCAAGGATGAAGAATGAACTAGCTAAATAAATGCCGATGCAAGGTCTATGAGAGATATGACAAGAAAACGCGGATAGCCATGATCACTTATGTCCTTAGGAGAAACAGTTCAAGGAAGAAGAATGAACTAGCTAAATAAATGCCGATGCAAGGCTTGAGTGAGAGATATATTAAGAAAACGCGGATAGCCATGATCACTTATGTCCTTAGGAGAAAACAGTTCTGGCTGGGAAGAAGAATGAACTAGCCAAATAAATGCCGATGCAAGGTCTATGGAGAGATGAGACAAGAAAACGCGGATAGACATGATCACTTATGTCCTTAGGAGAAACAGTTCAAGGAAGAAGAATGAACTAGCTAAATAAATGCCGATGCAAGGTCTATGAGAGATATGACAAGAAAACGCGGATAGCCATGATCACTTATGTCCTTAGGAGAAACAGTTCAAGGAAGAAGAATGAACTAGCTAAATAAACAAGCCACGCAAGGTTTATGACATAGTGATAAGAAAACGCGGATAGCCATGATCACTTATGTCCTTAGGAGAAACAGTGCAAGGAAGAAGAATGAACTAGCTAAATAAATGCCGATGCAAGGTCTTATGAGAGATATGACAAGAAAACGCGGATAGCCATGATCACTTATGTCCTTAGAGAAAACAGTTCAAGGAAGAAGAATGAACTAGCTAAATAAATGCCGATGCAAGGTTTATGAGAGATATGACAAGAAAACGTTGACAGCCATGATCACCAGGTCCTTAGGAGAAACAGTTCAAGGAAGAAGAATGAACTAGCTAAATAAATGCCGATGCAAGGTTTATGAGAGATGGCATATGAAAACGCGGATAGCCATGATCACTTATGTCCCAGAGAAACAGTAAGGATGAAGAATGAACTAGCTAAATAAATGCCGATGCAAGGTCTATGAGATATGACAAGAAAACGCGGATAGCCATGATCACTATGTCCTTAGGAGAAAACAGTTCAAGGAAGAAGAATGAACTAGGCTAAATAAATGCCGATGCAAGGTTTATGAGATATGACAAGAAAATGCGGATAGCCATGATCACTATGTCCTTAGGAGAAACAGTTCAAGGAAGAAGAATGAACTAGCTAAATAAATGCCGATGCAAGGTCTATGAGAGATATGACAAGAAAACGATAGCCATGATCACTCTCTTATGTCCTAGAGAGAAACAGTTCAAGGAAGAAAATGAACTAGTCAAATAAATGCCGATGCAAGGTTTATGAGAGATAAGGACAAGAAAACGCGGTTAGCCATGATCACTTTTATGTCCTTAGGAGAAACAGTTCAAGGAAGAAGAATGAACTAGCTAAATAAATGCCGATGCAAAGGTCTATGAGAGATATGACAAGAAAACGGATAGCCATGATCACTTATGTCCTTAGAGAAACAGTGCAAGGATGAAGAATGAACTAGCTAAATAAATGCCGATGCAAGGTCTATGAGAGATATGACAAGAAAACGCGGAGCAATGAGACTCACTTATGTCCTTAGGAGAAACAGTTCAAGGAAGAAGAATGAACTAGCTAAATAAATGACAAGAAAGTTAGCCATGATCACTTATGTCCTTAGGAGAAACAGTGCAAGGATGAAGAATGAACTAGCTAAATAAATGCCGATGCAAGGTCTATGAGAGATAAGACAAGAAAACGCGGATAGCCATGATCACTTATGTCCTTAGGAGAAACAGTGCAAGGATGTACAATCGAACTAGCTAAATAAATGCCGAGCGCGCTTATGAGAGATATGACAAGAAAACGCGGATAGCCATGATCACTTATGTCCTTAGGAGAACAGTAAAAGGATGAAGAATGAACTAGCTAAATAAATGCCGATGCAAGGTCTATGAGAGATATGACAAGAAAACGCGGATAGCCATGATCACTTATGTCCTTAGGAGAAACAGTTCAAGGAAGAAGAATGAACTAGCTAAATAAATGCCGATGCAAGGTTTATGAGAGATATGACAAGAAAACGCGGTTAGCCATGATCAGTTATGTCCTTAGGAGAAACAGTGCAAGGATGAAGAATGAACTAGCTAAATAAATGCCGATGCAAGGTCTATGAGAGATATGACAAGAAAACGCGGATAGCCATGATCACTTATGTCCTTAGAGAAACAGTAAAGGATGAAGAATGAACTTTGAAGCAAATAAATGCCGAGTGCAAGGTTTATGAGAGATATGACAAGAAAACGCGGATAGCCATGATCACTTATGTCCTTAGGAGAACAGTGCAAGGATGAAGAATGAACTAGCTAAATAAATGCCGATGCAAGGTCTATGAGAGATATGACAAGAAAAACGCGGATAGCCATGATCACTTATGTCCTTAGGAGAAACAGTTCAAGGAAGAAGAATGAACTAGCTAAATAAATGCCGATGCGGTTTATGAGAGATATGACAAGAAAACGCGGTTAGCCATGATCACTTATGTCCTTAGGAGAAACAGTTCAAGGAAGAAGAATGAACTAGCTAAATAAATGCCGGATGCAAGGTCTATGAGAGATATGACAAGAAAACGCGGATAGCCATGATCACTTCTATCCTTAGAGAAACAGTGCAAGGATGAAGAATGAACTAGCTAAATAAATGCCGATGAAAGGTCTATGAGAGATATGACAAGAAAACGCGGATAGCCATGATCATTTTCATGTCCTTAGAGAAACAGTTCAAGGAAGAAGAATGAACTAGCTAAATAAATGCCGATGCAAGGTTTATGAGAGATATGACAAGAAACGCGGTTAGCCAAGTGAACACTATGTCCTTAGAGAAACAGTTCAAGGAAGAAGAATGAACTAGCTAAATAAATGCCGATGCAAGGTTTATGAGAGATATGACAAGAAAACGAGGATAGCCATGATCTCTTATGTCCTTAGGAGAAACAGTGCAAGGATGAAGAATGAACTAGCTAAATAAATGCCGATGCAAGGTCTATGAGAGATATGACAAGAAAACGCGGATAGCCATGATCACCATGTCCTTAGGAGAAACAGTTCAAGGAAGAAGAATGAACTAGCTAAATAAATGCCGATGCAAGGTTTATGAGATATGATGAAAACGGATAGCCATGATCACTTATGTCCTTAGGAGAACAGTTCAAGGAAGAAGAATGAACTAGCTAAATAAATGCCGATGCAAGGTTTATGAGAGATATGACAAGAAAACGCGGATAGCCATGATCACTTATGTCCTTAGGAGAAACAGTTCAAGTAAAGAAGAACTAGCTAAATAAATGCCGATGCAAGGTTTATGAGAGATATGACAAGAAAACGGATAGCCATGATCACTTATGTCCTTAGGAGAAACAGTGCAAGGATGAAGAATGAAACTAGCTAAATAAATGCCGATGCAAGGTCTAAGAGATATGACAAGAAAACGCGGATAGCCATGATCCCTTATGTCCTTAGGAGAAACAGTTCAAGGAAGAAGAATGAACTAGCTAAATAAATGCCGATGCAAGGTTTATGAGAGATATGACAAGAAAACGCGGATAGCCATGATCACTTATGTCCTTAGGAGAAACAGTGCAAGGAAGAAGAATGAGCTAGCTAAATAAATGCCGATGCAAGGTTTATGAGAGATATGACAAGAAAACGCGGATAGCCATGATCACTTATGTCCTTAGGAGAAACAGTTCAAGGAAGAAGAATGAACTAGCTAAATAAATGCCGATGCAAGGTTTATGAGAGATATGACAAGAAAACGCGGATAGCCATGATCACTTATGTCCTTAAGAGAAACAGTTCAAGGAAGAAGAATGAACTAGCTAAATAAATGCCGATGCAATGTTTATGAGAGATATGACAAGAAAACGCGGTTAGCCATGATCACTTATGTCCTTAGGAGAAACAGTGCAAGGAAGAAGAATGAGCCTAGCTGAATAAATGCCGATGCAAGGTTTATGAGAGATATGACAAGAAAACGCGGATAGCCATGATCACTTATGTCCTTAGGAGAAACAGTTCAAGGAAGAAGAATGAACTAGCTAAATAAATGCCGATGCAAGGTCTATGAGAGATATGACAAGAAAACGCGGATAGCCATGATCTTGTCCTTAGGAGAAACGATTGAGAAGAAGAATGAACTAGCTAAACAAATGCCGATGCAAGGTCTATGAGAGATATGACAAGAAAACGCGGATAGCCATGATCACTTATGTCCTTAGGAGAAACAGTGCAAGGGAAGAAGAATGAACTAGCTAAATAAATGCCGATGCAAGGTCTATGAGAGATATGACAAGAAAACGCGGATAGCCATGATCACTTATGTCCTAAGGAGAAACAGTGCAAGGAAGAAGAATGAACTAGCTAAATAAACGACGATGCAAGGTCTATGAGAGATATGACAAGAAAACGCGGATAGCCATGATCACCTTTATGTCCTTAGGAGAAACAGTTACAGAAGAAGAATGAACTAGCTAAATAAATGCCGATGCAAGGTCTATGAGAGATAGACCGAAAACGCGGATAGCCATGATCACTTATGTCCTTAGGAGAAACAGTTCCGAGAAGAATGAACTAGCTAAATAAATGCCGATGCAAGGTCTATGAGAGATATGACAAGAAAACGCGGATAGCCATGATCACTTATGTAGGAGAAACTGATTCAAGGAAGAAGAATGAACTAGCTAAATAAATGCCGATGCAGGTTTATGAGAGATATGACAAGCAGCGGTGAAAGCCATGATCACTTATGTCCTTGGAGAAACAGTGCAAGGAAGAAGAATGAACTAGCTAAAAAAATGCCGATGCAAGGTTTATGAGAGATATGACAAAGAAACGCTGTTAAATACCATGATCACTTATGTCCTTAGGAGAAACAGTGCAAGGAAGAAGAATGAACTAGCTAAATAAATGCCGATGCAAGGTCTATGAGAGATATGACAAGAAAACGCGGATAGCCATGATCACTTATGTCCTTAGGAGAAACAGTTCAAGGAAGAAGAATTAACTAGCTAAATAAATGCCGATGCAAGGTCTATGAGAGATATGACAAGAAAAACGCGGATAGCCATGATCACTTATGTCCTTAAGAGAAACAGTTCAAGGAAGAAGAATGAACTAGCTAAATAAATGCCGATGCAAGGTTTATGAGAGATATGACAAGAAAACGCGGTTAGCCATGATCACTTATGTCCTTAGGAGAAACAGTGCAAGGAAGAAGAATTAACTAGCTGGAATAAATGCCGATGCAAGGTTTATGAGAGATATGACAAAGAAAAACGCGGATAGCCATGATCACTTATGTCCTTAGGAGAAACAGTTCAAGGAAGAAGAATAGAACCAGCTAAATAAATGCCGATGCAAGGTCTATGAGAGATATGACAAGAAAACGCGGATAGCCATGATCACTTATGTCCTTAGGAGAAACAGTACAAGGAAGAAGAATGAACTATTAAATAAATGCCGATGCAGGTCTATGAGAGATATGACGAAGAAAACGCGGATAGCCATGATCACTTATGTCCTTAGGAGAAACAGTTCAAGGAAGAAGAATGAACTAGCTAAATAAACGACGATGCAAGGTCTATGAGAGATATGACAAGAAAAGAAACTAGGGTATACTTGATCACTTATGTCCTTAGGAGAAACAGTGCCAAAGGAAGAAGAATGAACTAGCTAAATAAATGCCGATGCAAGGTCTATGAGAGATATGACAAGAAAACGCGGATAGCCATGATCACTTATGTCCTTGGGAAGACAGTTCAAAGGAAGAAGAATGAACTAGCTAAATAAATGCCGATGCAAGGTCTATGAGAGATATGACAAGAAAACGCAGGATAATATGATCACTTATGTCCTTAGGAAGAAACAGTTCAAGGAAGAAGAATGAACTAGCTAAATAAATGCCCGATGCAAGGTTTATGAGAGATATGACAAGAAAACGCGGTTAACCATGATCACTTATGTCCTTAGGAGAAACAGTGCAAGGAAGAAGAAAGAAATAGCTAAAAAAATGCCGATGCAAGGTTTATGAGAGATATGACAAGAAAACGCTGTTAGCCATGATCACTTATGTCCTTAGGAGAAACAGTGCAAGGAAGAAGAATGAACTAGCTAAATAAATGCCGATGCAAGGTTTATGACAGATATGACAAGAAAACGCGGATAGCCATGATCACTTATGTCCTTAGGAGAAACAGTGCAAGGAAGAAGAATGAACTAGCTAAATAAATGCCGATGCAAGGTCTATGAGAGATATGACAAGAAAACGCGGATAGCCATGATCACTTATGTCCTTAGGAGAAACAGTTCAAGGAAGAAGAATGAACTAGCTAAATAAATGCCGATGCAAGGTTTATGAGAGATATGACAAGAAAACGCGGATAGCCATGATCACTTATGTCCTTAGGAGAAACAGTGCAAGGAAGAAGAATGAACTAACTAAATAAATGCCGATGCAAGGTTTATGAGAGATATGACAAGAAAACGCGGATAGCCATGATCACTTATGTCCTTAGGAGAAACAGTTCAAGGAAGAAGAATGAACTAGCTAAATAAATGACGATGCAAGGTCTATGAGAGATATGACAAGAAAACGCGGATAGACATGATCACTTATGTCCTTAGGAGAAACAGTTCAAGGAAGAAGAATGAACTAGCTAAATAAATGCCGATGCAAGGTCTATGAGAGATATGACAAGAAAACGCGGATAGCCATGATCACTTATGTCCTTAAGAGAAACAGTGCAAGGAAGAAGAATGAACTAGCTAAATAAATGCCGATGCAAGGTTTATGAGAGATATGACAAGAAAACGCGGATAGCCATGATCACTTATGTCCTTAGGAGAAACAGTTCAAGGAAGAAGAATGAACTAGCTGAATAAATGCCGATGCAAGGTTTATGAGAGATATGACAAGAAAACGCGGATAGCCATGATCACTTATGTCCTTAGGAGAAACAGTTCAAGGAAGAAGAATGAACTAGCTAAATAAATGCCGATGCAAGGTTTATGAGAGATATGACAAGAAAACGCGGATAGCCATGATCACTTATGTCCTTAGGAGAAACAGTGCAAGGATGAAGAATGAACTAGCTAAATAAATGCCGATGCAAGGTTTATGAGAGATATGACAAGAAAACGCGGATAGCCATGATCACTTATGTCCTTAGGAGAAACAGTTCAAGGAAGAAGAATGAACTAGCTAAATAAATGCCGATGCAAGGTTTATGAGAGATATGACAAGAAAACGCGGATAGCCATGATCACTTATGTCCTTAGGAGAAACAGTTCAAGGAAGAAGAATGAACTAGCTAAATAAATGCCGATGCAAGGTCTATGAGAGATATGACAAGAAAACGCGGATAGCCATGATCACTTATGTCCTTAGGAGAAACAGTTCAAGGAAGAAGAATGAACTAGCTAAATAAATGCCGATGCAAGGTTTATGAGAGATATGACAAGAAAACGCGGATAGCCATGATCACTTATGTCCTTAGGAGAAACAGTTCAAGGAAGAAGAATGAACTAGCTAAATAAATGCCGATGCAAGGTTTATGAGAGATATGACAAGAAAACGCGGATAGCCATGATCACTTATGTCCTTAGGAGAAACAGTGCAAGGAAGAAGAATGAACTAACTAAATAAATGCCGATGCAAGGTCTATGAGAGGTATGACAAGAAAACGGATAGCCATGATCACTTATGTCCTTAGGAGAAACAGTTCAAGGAAGAAGAATGAACGGCTAAATAAATGCCGATGCAAGGTTTATGAGATATGATAAGAAAACGCGGATAGCCATGATCACTTATGTCCTTAGGAGAAACAGTTCAAGGGAAGAATGAACTAGCTAAATAAATGCCGATGCAAGGTTTATGAGAGATACATAAGAAAACGTGCGTGATAGCCATGATCACTATGTCCTTAGGAGAAACAGTGCAAGGATGAAGAATGAACTAGCTAAATAAATGCCATGCAAGGTCTATGAGAGATATGACAAGAAAACGCGGATAGCCATGATCACTTATGTCCTTAGAGAAACAGTTATTCAAGGAAGAAGAATGAACTAGTTAAATAAATGCTGATGCTGTTTATGAGAGATATGACAAGAAAACGCGGATAGCCATGATCACTTATGTCCTTAGGAGAAACAGTTCAAGGAAGAAGAATGAACTAGCTAAATAAATGCCGATGCAAGGTCTATGAGAGATATGACAAGAAAACGCGGATAGCCATGATCACTTATGTCCTTAGGAGAAACAGTTCAAGGAAGAAGAATGAACTAGCTAAATAAATGCCGATGCAAGGTTTATGAGAGATATGACAAGAAAAAACGCGGATAGCCATGATCACTTATGTCCTTAGGAGAAACAGTGCAAGGAAGAAGAATGAACTAACTAAATAAATGCCGATGCAAGGTCTATGAGAGATATGACAAGAAAACGCGGATAGCCATGATCACTTATGTCCTTAGGAGAAACAGTTCAAGAAGAAGAATGAACTAGCTAAATAAATGCCGATGCAAGGTCTATGAGAGATATGACAAGAAAACGCGGATAGCCATGATCACTTATGTCCTTAGGAGAAACAGTGCAAGGAAGAAGAATGAACTAGCTAAATAAATGCCGATGCAAGGTCTAGTGAGAAGAGATATGACAAGAAAAACGTGACACCATGATCACTTACAGTGTCCTTAGGAGAAACAGTTCAAGGAAGAAGAATGAACTAAGCTAAATAAATGCCGATGCAAGGTCTATGAGAGATATGACAAGGCAAAACGCGGATAGCCATGATCACTTATGTCCTTAGAGAGAAACAGTTCAAGGAAGAAGAATGAACTAGCTAACAAATGCCGATGCAAGGTCTATGAGAGATATGACAAGAAAACGCGGATAGCCATGATCACTTATGTCCTTAGGAGAAACAGTGCAAGGAAGAAGAATGAACTAGCTAAATAAATGCCGATGCAAGGTCTATGAGAGATATGACAAGAAAACGCGGATAGCCATGATCACTTATGTCCTTAGGAGAAACAGTGCAAGGAAGAAGAATAAACTAGCTAAATAAATGCCGATGCAAGGTTTATGAGAGATATGACAAGAAAACGCGGATAGCCATGATCACTTATGTCCTTAGGAGAAACAGTTCAAGGAAGAAGAATGAACTAGCTAAATAAATGCTGATGTGTCTAGCGAGAGATATGACAAGAAAACGCGGATAGCCATGATCACTTATGCTCCTTAGAGAAAGAGTTCAAGGAAGAAGAATGAATCCGAAGCTAAATAAATGCCGATGCAAGGTCTATGAGAGATATGA
Source organism: Ascarosepion bandense (assembly GCA_037127315.1). NCBI lineage: Eukaryota > Metazoa > Mollusca > Cephalopoda > Sepiida > Sepiidae > Ascarosepion > Ascarosepion bandense. Next base: position 1,721,684 of record JBBBDQ010000324.1, on the reverse strand, counting down.
CAAGAAAACGCGGATAGCGATGATCACTTATGTCCTTAGGAGAAACAGTTCAAGGAAGAAGAATGAACTAGCTAAATAAATGCCGATGCAAGGTTTATGAGAGATATGACAAGAAAACGCGGATAGCCATGATCATTTATGTCCTTAGGAGAAACAGTTCAAGGAAGAAGAATGAACTAGCGAAATAAATGCCGATGCAAGGTTTATGAGAGATATGACAAGAAAACGCGGATAGCCATGATCACTTATGTCCTTAGGAAACAGTGCAAGGAAGAAGAATGAACTAGCTAAATAAATGCCGATGCAAGGCTTATGAGAGATATGACAAGAAAACGCGGATAGCCATGATCACTTATGTCCTTAGGAGAACAGTTCAAGGAAGAAGAATGAACTAGCTAAATAAATGCCGATGCAAGGTTTATGAGAGATATGGCAAGAAAACGCGGATTGCCATGATCACTTATGTCCTTAGGAGAAACAGTTCAAGGAAGAAGAATGAACTAGCTAAATAAATGCCGATGCAAGGTTTATGAGAGATATGACAAGAAAACGCGGATAGCCATGATCACTTATGTCCTTAGGAGAAACAGTTCAAGGAAGAAGAACAGTCCAGCTAAATAAATGCCGATGCAAGGTTTATGAGAGATATGACAAGAAAACGCGGATAGCCATGATCATCATGTCCTTAGAGAAACAGTGCAAGGAAGAAGAATGAACTAACTAAATAAATGCCGATGCAAAGTCTATGAGAGATATGACAAGAAAACGCGGATAGCCATGATCACTTATGTCCTTAGGAGAAACAGTTCAAGGAAGAAGAATGAACTAGCTAAATAAATGCCGATGCAAGGTCTATGAGAGATATGACAAGAAAACGCGGATAGCCATGATCACTTATGTCCTTAGGAGAAACAGTTCAAGGAAGAAGAATGAACTAGCTAAATAAATGCCGATGCAAGGTTTATGAGAGATACGACAAGAAAACGCGGATAGCCATGATCACTTATGTCCTTAGGAGAAACAGTGCAAGGAAGAAGAATGAACTAGCTAAAATAAATGCCGATGCAAGGTCTATGAGAGATATGACAAGAAAACGCGGATAGCCATGATCACTTATGTCCTTAGGAGAAACAGTTCAAGGAAGAAGAATGAACTAGCTAAATAAATGCCGATGCAAGGTCTATGAGAGATATGACAAGAAACGCGGATAGCCATGATCACTTATGTCCTTAGGAGAAACAGTAAAGAAGAATGAACTAGCTAAATAAATGCCGATGCAAGGTCTATGAGACATATGACAAGAAAACGCGGATAGCCATGATCACTTATGTCCTTAGGAGAAACAGTTCAAGGAAGAAGAATGAACTAGCTAAATAAAATGCCGATGCAAGGTCTACGAGAGATGTGACAAGAAAACGCGGATAGCCATGATCACTTATGTCCTAAGGAGAAACAGTGCAAGGAAGAAGAATGAACTAGCTAAATAAATGCCGATGCAAGGTCTATGAGAGATATGACAAGAAAACGTGGATAGCCATGATCACTTATGTCCTTAGGAGAAACAGTTCAAGGAAGAAGAATGAACTAGCTAAATAAATGCCGATGCAAGGTCTATGAGAGATATGACAAGAAAACGCGGATAGCCATGATCACTTATGTCCTTAGGAGAAACAGCAAAGGAAGAAGAATGAACTAGCTAAATAAATGCCGATGCAAGGTCTATGAGAGATATGACAAGAAAACGCGGATAGCCATGATCACTTATGTCCTTAGGAGAAACAGTTCAAGGAAGAAGAATGAACTAGCTAAATAAATGCCGATGCAAGGTCTATGAGAGATATGACAAGAAAACGCGGATAGCCATGATCACTTATGTCCTTAGGAGAAACAGTTCAAGGAAGAAGAATGAACTAGCTAAATAAATGCCGATGCAAGGTTTATGACAGATATGACAAGAAAACGCGGATAGCCATGATCACTTATGTCCTTAGGAGAAACAGTGCAAGAAGAAGAATGAACTAGCTAAATAAATGCCGATGCAAGGTCTATTAGAGATATGACAGAAAACGCGGATAGCCATGATCACTTATGTCCTTAGGAGAAACAGTTCAAAGGAAGAAGAATGAACTAGCTAAATAAATGCCGATGCAAGGTTTATGAGGGCTGTAATGAAAGAAAACGCGGATAGCCATGATCACTTATGTCCTTAGGGAGAAACAGTTCAAGGAAGAAGAATGAACTAGCTAAATAAATGCCGATGCAAGGTTTATGAGAGATATGACAAGAAAACGCGGATAGCCATGATCACTTATGTCATGGGAGAAACGATTGCAAGGATGAAGAATGAACTAGCTAAATAAATGCCGATGCAAGGTCTATGAGAGATATGACAAGAAAAACGCGGATAGCCATGATCACTTATGTCCTTGGGAGAAACAGTTCAAGGAAGAAGAATGAACTAGCTAAATAAATGCCGATACCAAGGTCTATGAGAGATATGACAAGAAAACGCGGATATGTGATCACTTATGTCCTTAGGAGAAACAGTTCAAGGAAGAAGAATGAATTAGCTAAATAAATGCCGATGCAAGGTTTATGAGAGATATGACAAGAAAACGCGGATAGCCATGATCACTTATGTCCTTAGGAGAAACAGTTCAAGGAAGAAGAATGAACTAGCTAAATAAATGCCGATGCAAGGTTTATGAGAGATATGACAAGAAAACGCGGATAGCCATGATCACTTATGTCCTTAGGAGAAACAGTTACAAGGATGAAGAATGAACTAGCTAAATAAATGCCGATGCAAGGTCTATGAGAGATATGACAAGAAAACGCGGATAGCCATGATCACTTATGTCCTTAGGAGAAACAGTTCAAGGAAAGAAGAATGAACTAGCTAAATAAATGCCGATGCAAAGGTTTATGAGAGATATGACAAGAAAACGCGGATAGCCATGATCACTTATGTCCTTAGGAGAAACAGTTCAGGAAGAAGAATGAACTAGCTAAATAAATGCCGATGCAAGGTCTATGAGAGATATGACAAGAGAAAACTGTGAGATACATGATCACTTATGTCCTTAGGAGAAACAGTTCAAGGAAGAAGAATATGAACTAGCTAAATAAATGCCGATGCAAGGTTTATGAGAGATATGACAAGAAAACGCGGATAGCCATGATCATATGTCCTTAGGAGAAACAGTGCAAGGAAGAAGAATGAACTAACTAAATATGATACTGATGCAAGGTCTATGAGAGATATGACAAGAAAACGCGGATAGCCATGATCACTTATGTCCTTAGGAGAAACAGTTCAAGGAAGAAGAATGAACTAGCTAAATAAATGCCGATGCAAGGTCTATGAGAGATATGACAAGAAAACGCGCGGATAGCCATGATCATATGTCCTTAGGAGAAACAGTGCAAGGAAGAAGAATGAACTAGCTAAATAAATGGGTAAGGTCTATGAGAGATATGACAAGAAAACGCGGATAACCATGATCACTTATGTCCTTAGAGAAAACAGTTCAAGGAAGAAGAATGAACTAGCTAAATAAATGCCGATGCAAGGTCTATGAGAGATATGACAAGAAAACGCGGATAGCCATGATCACTTATGTCCTTGGAGAAACAGTTCCAAGGAAGAAGAATGAACTAGCTAAATAAATGCCGATGCAAGGTCTATGAGAGGTATGACAAGAAAACGCGGATGACATGATCACTTATGTCCTTCAGGAAACAGTGCAAGGAAGAAGAATGGGAGCAACAAATAAATGCCGATGCAAGGTCTATGAGAGATATGACGAAAACGCGGATAATAGCAGTCATATGTCCTTAGGAGAAACAGTGCAAGGAAGAGAAGAATAGCTGTATTCAAATAAATGCCGATGCAAGGTTTATGAGAGATATGACAAAGAAGAGAAACGCGGATAGCCATGATCATATGTCCTTGGAAGAAACAGTTCAAAAGGAAGAAGAATGAACTAGCTAACGATAATGTAGGTACAAGGTCTATGAGAGATATATGACTTGAAAGAAAGCATGGATGACCATGATCATATGCCCTTAGGAGGAAAGAGTTCAAGGAAGAAGAATGAACTAGCTAAATAAATGCCAATGCAAGGTCTGTAAGAGATATGACAGAAAACTTGGATATGTGATCATATGTCCTTAGGAGAAACAGTTCAAGGAAGAAGAATGAACTAGCTAAATAAATGCCGATGCAAGTTTATGGAGATATGACAAGAAAACATGGATAGCCATGATCACTTATGTCCTTAGGAGAAACAGTTCAAGGAAGAAGAATGAACTAGCGAAATAAGTACTGATGCAGGTTACTGAGGACTATGACAAAGAAAAGCACGCGGATGCTCTTGATCACTTATGTCCTTAGGAGAAACAATTACTGTAGGAAGAAGAATGAACTAGCTAAATAAAATGCCACGGTACAGAGGTCTATGAGAGATATGACAACAAAGAAAAGCATGGATAGCCATGATCACTTATGTCCTTAGGAGAAACAGTTCAGGAAGAAAAAGGAATGAATAGCTAAATAAATGCCGATGCAAGGTTTATGAGAGATATGGCAAGAAAACGCGGATTGCCGATCACTTATGTCCTTAGGAGAAACAGTTCAAAGGAAGAAGAATGAACTAGCTAAATAAATGCCGATGCAAGGTTTACGAGAGGAATGTGGCAGAAAGCACTTGGATAGCCTCTGATCACTTATGTCCTTAGGAGAAACAGTTCAAGGAAGAAGAATGAACTAGCTAAATAAATGCCGATGCAAGGTTTATGAGAGATATGACGAAAACGCGGATAGCCATGAAGATGCTTATGTATGGAGAAACGGTGCAAGGAAGAAGAATGAGCAACAAATAAATGCCGATGCAAAGTCCTATGAGAGATATGACAAGAAAACATGGACTAGCCATGATCACATGTGTCCTTAGGAGAAACAGTTCAAGAAGAAGAATGAACTAGCTAAATAAATATGATGGAGTCTATGAGAGATAAACGAAAAACTTGGGTTAGCCATGATATATGTCCTTAGGAGAAACAGTTCAAGGAAGAAGAATGAACTAGCTAAATAAATGCGATGTAGGAGTTTATGAGAGATATGACGAAAACGCGGATAACTATGATCACTTATGTCCTTAGGAGAAACAGTGCAAGGAAGAATGAACTAACAAATAAATGCCGATGCAAGGTCTATGAGAGATATGACAAGAAAAACGCGGATAGCCATGATCACTTATGTCCTTAGGAGAAGCTCGTTCCAAGGAAGAAGAATGAACTGGCTAAATAAATGCCGATGCAAGGTCTATGAGAGATATGACAAGAAAACGCGGATAGCCATGATCACTTATGCTCCTTGGGAGAAACGAAAGTGCAAGGAAGAGAGAATGAACCACTAAATAAATACCGATGCAAGGTCTATGCAGGGCATGCATTGAAAACGCGGATATGTACGATCATATGTCCTTAGGAGAAACAGTTCAAGGAAGAAGAATGAACTAGCTAAATAAATGTAAATGCAAGGTCTATGAGAGATGTGACAAGAAAGCGCGGATATACATGATGCATATGTCCTAAGGAAAACAGTGCAAGGAAGAAAATGAACTAGCTAAATAAATGCTAGTACAAGGTCTATGAGAGATAAACGAAAACGCGGATACAGCCATGATACTTTATGTCCTTAGGAGAAACAGTTCAAGGAAGAATGAACAAGCTAAATAAATACCGATGCAAGGTCTATGAGAGATATGACAAGAAAACGCGGATAGCACGAGAACCATTTATGTCAACCAAGGAGAAACAGTTCAGGAAGAATGAACTAGTAAATGATGGTACAAGGTTTATGAGAGATATGGCAAGAAAGCGGGACAATAGCGATCCTTGTAATATTAGGAGAAACGGTGCAAGGAAGAAGAATGAACTAGCTAAATATCAATGCCGATGCAAGGTCTATGAGAGATATGACAAGAAAACGCGGATAGCCATGATCACTTATGTCCTTAGAAGAAACAGTGCAAGAGAGAAGAATGAACCCCAAGCTAAATAAATGCCGATGCAAGGTTTATGAGAGATGACAAAACGCGGATGGCGGTCTTAACAATATTGGGAGAAACAGTTCAAGGAAGAAGCATGAACTAGCTAAATAAAAGCCGATGCAAGGTCTATGAGAGATATGACAAGAAAACGCGGATAGCCATGATCACTTATGTCCTTAGGAGCAACAGTGCAAGGAAGAAGAATGAACTAGCTAAATAAATGCCGATGCAAGGTTTATGAGAGATATGACAGAAAACGCGGATAGCCATGATCACTTATGTCCTTGGGAGAAACAGTTCAAGGAAGAAGAATGAACTAGCTAAATAAATGCCGATGCAAGGTTTATGAGAGATATGACAAGAAAACGCGGATAGCCATGATCATTTATGTCCTTAGGAGAAACAGTGCAAGGAAGAAGAATGAACTAGCTAAATAAATGCCGATGCAAGGTCTATGAGGTCACCAATGAAAAACGCGGATAGCCATGATCACTTATGTCCTTAGGAGAAACAGTGCAAGGAAGAAGAATGAACTAGCTAAATAAATGCCGATGCAAGGTTTATGAGAGATATGACAAGAAAACGCGGATAGCCATGATCACTTATGTCCTTAGGAGAAACAGTGCAAGGAAGAAGAATGAACTAGCTAAATAAATGCCGATGCAAGGTCTATGAGAGATATGACAAGAAAACGCGGATAGCCATGATCACTTATGTCCTTGGGAGAAACAGTTCAAGGAAGGAGAATGAACTAGCTAAATAAATGCCGATGCAAGGTTTATGAGAGATATGACAAGAAAACATGGATCATGTGATCACTTATGTCCTTAGGAGAAACAGTTCAAAGGAAGAAAAATGAACTAGCTAAATAAATGCCGATGCAAGGTTTATGAGAGATATGACAAGAAAACGCGGATAGCCATGATCACTTATGTCCTTAGGAGAAACAGTGCAAGGAAGAAGAATGAACTAGCTAAATAAATGCCGATGCAAGGTTTATGAGAGATATGACAAGAGAAAGACATGGATAGCCATGATCACTTATGTCCTTAGGAGAAACAGTGCAAGGAAGAAGAATGAACTAGCTAAATAAAAGCCGATGCAAGGTCTATGAGAGATATGACAAGAAAACGCGGATAGCCATGATCACTTATGTCCTTAGGAGAAACAGTGCAAGGAAGAAGAATGAACTAGCTAAATAAGTACCGATGCAAGGTTTATGGAGGATATGACAAGAAAACGCGGATAGCCATGATCGCTTATGTCCTTAGGAGAAACAGTTCAAGGAAGAAGAATGAACTAGCTAAATAAATGCCGATGCAAGGTCTATGAGAGATATGACAAGAAAACGCGGATAGCCATGATCACTTATGTCCTTGGGAGAAACAGTTCAAGGAAGAAGAATGAACTAGCTATATAAATGCCGATGCAAGGTTTATGAGAGATATGACAGAAGAAAACGCGGATAGCCATGATCACTTATGTCCTTAGGAGAAACAGTGCAAGGAAGAAGAATGAACTAGCTAAATAAATGCCGATGCAAGGTCTATGAGAGATATAGTGATAAGAAAACGCGGATAGCCATGATCACTTATGTCCTTAGGAGAAACAGTTCAAGGGAAGAAGAATGAACTAGCTAAATAAATGCCGATGCAAGGTTTATGAGAGATATGACAAGAAAACGCGGATAGCCATGATCACTTGTGTCCTTGGGAGAAACAGTGCAAGGAAGAAGAATGAACTAGCTAAATAAATGCCCATGCAAGATCTATGAGAGATATGACAAGAAAACGCGGATAGCCATGATCACTTATGTCCTTAGGAGAAACAGTTCAAGGAAGAAGAATGAACTAGCTAAATAAATGCCGATGCAAGGTTTATGAGAGATATGACAAGAAAACACTTGGATAGCCATGATCACTTATGTCCTTAGGAGAAGCAGTTTCAAGGAAGAAGAATGAACTAGCTAAATAAATGCCGATGCAAGGTTTATGAGAGATATGACAAGAAAACGCGGATAGCCATGATCACTTATGTCCTTAGGAGAAACAGTTCAAGGAAGAAGAATGAACTAGCTAAATAAATGCCGATGGAAGGTCTATGAGAGATATGACAAGAAAACGCGGATAGCCATGATCACTTATGTCCTTAGGAGAAACAGTTCAAGGAAGAAGAATGAACTAGCTAAATAAATGCCGATGCAATGTTTATGAGAGATATGACAAGACAAATGCGGATAGCCATGATCACTATGTCCTTAAGAGAAACAGTTCAAGGAAGAAGAATGAACTAGCTAAATAAATGCCGTGATGCAAGCCGAGAGATATGACAAGAAAACGTGATAGCCATGATCACTTATGTCCTTAGGAGAAACACAGTTCAAGGAAGAAGAATGAACTAGCTAAATAAATGCCGATGCAAGGTCTATGAGAGATATGACAAGAAAACGTTGATAGCCATGATCACTTATGTCCTTAGGAGAAACAGTTCAAGGAAGAAGAATGAACTAGCTAAATAAATGCCGATGCAAGGTTTATGAGAGATATGACAAGAAAACGCGGATAGCCATGATCACTTATGTCCTTAGGAGAAACAGTGCAAGGAAGAAGAATGAATCAGCTAAATAAATGCCCATGCAAGGTCTATGAGAGATATAATAAGAAAACGCGGATAGCCATGATCACTTATGTCCTTAGGAGAAACAGTTCAAGGAAGAAGAATGAACTAGCTAAATAAATGCCGATGCAAGGTTTATGAGAGATATGACAAGAAAACGCGGATAGCCATGATCACTTATGTCCTTAGGAGAAACAGTTCAAGGAAGAAGAATGAACTAGCTAAATAAATGCCGATGCAAGGTTTATGAGAGATATGACAAGAAAACGCGGATAGCCATGATCACTTATGTCCTTAGGAGAAACAGTTCAAGGAAGAAGAATGAACTAGCTAAATAAATGTCAGATGCAAGGTCTATGAGAGATATGACAAGAAAACGCGGATAGCCATGATCACTTATGTCCTTAGGGAGAAACAGTTCAAGGAAGAAGAATGAACTAGAAGAAATAAATGCCGATGCAAGGTCTATGAGAGATATGACAAGAAAACGCGGATAGCCATGATCACTTATGTCCTTAGGAGAAACAGTTCAAGGAAGAAGAATGAACTACGCTAAATAAATGCCGATGCAAGGTCTATGAGAGATATGACAAGAAAACGCGGATAGCCATGATCACTATGTCTCAGTAGGGAAAAACAGTGCAAGGAAGAAGAACAGGAACTAGCTAAATAAATGCTGATGCAAGGTCTATGAGAGACATGACAAGAAAACGCGGATAGCCATGATCACTTATGTCCTTAGGAGAAACAGTTCAAGGAAGAAGAATGAACTAGCTAAATAAATGCCGATGCAAGGTTCATGAGATAAGGACAAGAAAACGCGGATAGCCATGATCACTTATGTCCTTAGGAGAAACAGTTCAAGGAAGAAGAATGAACTAGCTAAATAAATGCCGATGCAAGGTTTATGAGAGATATGACAAGAAAACGGATAGCCATGATCACTTATGTCCTTAGGAGTAACAGTGCAAGGAAGTAGAATGAACCGTAAACTAAATGCCGATGCAAGGTCTATGAGAGATATGACAAGAAAACGCGGATAGCCATGATCACTTATGTCCTTGGGAGAAACAGTTCAGGAAAGAGAATAGACTAGCTAAATAAATGCAAATTACAGGTTTATGAGAGATATGACAAGAAAGCGCGAGATGGCGAACAACCATATTACTGGAGAGCCAATTAGGAAGAAGAATGAACTAGCTAAATAAATGCCGATGCAAGGTCTATGAGAGATATGACAAGAAAACGGATAGCCATGATCACTGTGTCCTTAGGAGAAACAGTTCAAGGAAGAAGAAATGAACTAGCTAAATAAATGCCGATGCAAGGTTTATGAGAGATATGACAAGAAAACGCGGATAGCCATGATCACTTATGTCCTTAGGAGAGACCAGTGCAAGGAAGAAGAATGAACTGGCTAAATGAAATGCATTCGGAGTCTGAGAGATATGACAAGAAAACGCAGATAGCCATGATCACTTATGTCCTTAGGAGAAACAGGGCAAGGAAGAAGAATGAACTAGCTAAATAAATGCCGATGCAAGGTCATGAGAGATATGACAGAAAGCGCGGATAGCCATGATCACTTGTATATGTCCTTAGGAGAAACAGTGCAAGGAAAGAAGAATGAACTAGCTAAATAAATGCCGATGAGTTTTATGAGAGATATGACAAGAAAACGCGGATAGCCATGATCACTTATGTCCTTAGGAGAAACAGTTCCAAGGAAGAAGCATGAACTAGCTAAATAAATGCCGATGCAAGGTCTATGAGAGATCGCAAGAAAACGCGGATAGCCATGATCACTTATGTCCTTAGGAGAAACAGTGCAAGGAAGAAGAATGAACTAGCTAAATAAATGCCGATGCAAGGTTTATGAGAGATATGACAAGAAAACGCGGATAGCCATGATCACTTATGTCTATGGGAGAAACAGTTCAAGGAAAGAAGAATGAACTAGCTAAATAAATGCCGATGCAAGGTTTATGAGAGATATGACAACAGAAAACGCGGATAGCCATGATCACTTATGTCCTTAGGAGAAACAGTGCAAGGAAGAGAAGAATGAACTAGCTAAATAAATGCCGATGCAAGGTCTATGAGAGATATGACAAGAAAACGCGGATAGCCATGATCACTTATGTCCTTAGGAGAAACAATTGAAGAAAGAATGAACTAGCTAAATAAGTAAGTCCCTGGGGTTTAACTAGAGAGATATGACAAAAATGGCTGCGGATAACCACCATGATCACTTATGTCATGGGAGAAACAGTGCAAGGAAGAAGAATAGACTAGCTAAATAAATGCCGATCCAAGGTCTATGAGAGATATGACAAGAAAATCAAGCGGATAGCCATGATCACTTATGTCCTTATAGGAGAAACAGTTCAAGGAAGAAGAATGAACTAGCTAAAATAAATGCCGATGCAAGGTTTATGAGATATGACAAGAAAACGCGGATAGCCATGATCACTTATGTCCTTAGGAGAAGCAGTTCAAGGAAGAAGAATGAACTACAATAAATGCCGATGCAAGGTTTATGAGAGATATGACAAGAAAACGCGGATAGCCATCATCACTTATGTCCTTAGGAGAAACAGTGCAAGAAGAAGAATGAACTAGCTAAATAAATGCCGATGCAAGGTTTATGAGAGATATGACAAGAAAACGCGGATAGCCATGATCACTTATGTCCTTAGGAGAAACAGTGCAAGGAAGAAGAATGAACTAGCTAAATAAATGCCGCCGATGCAAGGTCTATGAGAGATATGACAAGAAAACGCGGATAGCCATGATCACTGCGTCCTTAGGAGAAACAGTGCAAGGAAGAAGAATGAACTAGCTAAATAAATGCCGATGCAATGTCTATGAGAGATATGACAAGAAAACGCGGATAGCATGATCACTTATGTCCTTAGGAGAAACAGTTCAAGGAAGAAGAATGAACTAGCTAAATAAATGCCGATGCAAGGTTTATGAGAGATATGACAAGCGAAAAACGCGGATAGCCATGATCACTTATGTCCTAAGGAGAAACAGTGCAAGGAAGAAGAATGAACTAGCTAAATAAATGCCGATGCAAGGTCTATGAGAGATATGACAAGAAAACGCGGATAGCCATGATCACTTATGTCCTTAGGAGAAACAGTTCAAGGAAGAAGAATGAACTAGCTAAATAAAAATGCCGATGCAAGGTTTATGAGAGATATGACAAGAAAACGCGGATAGCCATGATCACTTATGTCCTTAGGAGAAACAGTTCAAGGAAGAAGAATGAATCGAAGCAAATAAATGCCGATGCAAGGTCTATGAGAGATATGACAAGAAAACGGATAGCCATGATCACTTATGTCCTTAGGAGAAACAGTTCAAGGAAGAAGAATGAACTAGCTAAATAAAATGCCGACAAGAAATTCATGAGAGATATGACAAGCAAACAGTGGATAGCCATGATCACTTATGTCCTTAGGGAGAAACAGTGCAAGGAAGAAGAATGAACTAGCTAAATAAATGCTGATGCAAGGTCTATGAGAGATATGACAAGAAACGCGGATAGCCATGATCACTTATGTCCTTAGGAGAAACAGGGCAAGGAAGAAGAATGAACTAGCTAAATAAATGCCGATGCAAGGTCATGAGAGATATGACAAGAAAACGCGGATAGCCATGATCACTTATGTCCTTAGGAGAAACAGGCAAGAAGAAGAATGAACGCTAAATAAAAAAAAAAAAGCTGATAAGGCTTATGAGAGATATGACAAGAAAACGCGGATAGCCATGATCACTTATGTCCTTAGGAGAAACAGTTCATGTACATGAACTAGCTAAATAAAGCGTTTAACATGCAAGGTCTAAGTGAGAGATATGACAAGAAAACGCGGATAGCCATGATCACTTGGCAACCTTAGGAGAAACAGCAAGGAGAAGAAGAGCTGAACTAGCTAACAAATGCCGATGCAAGGTTTATGAGAGATATGACAAGAAAACGGAAATAGCCATGATCACTTATGTCCCTAGGAGAAACAGTGCAAGGAAGAAGACTGAACTAGCTAAATAAATGCCGATGCAAGGTTTATGAGAGATATAGCAAGAAAACGCGGTTAGCCATGATCACTTATGTCCTTAGGAGAAACAGTTAAGGAAGAAGAATGAACTAGCTAAATAAAAGCCGATGCAAGGTCTATGAGAGATATGACAAGAAAACGCGGATAGCCATGATCACTTATGTCTTCCTTAGGAGAAACAGTGCAAGGAAGAAGAATGAACTAGCTAAATAAAAGCCGATGCAAGGTCTATGAGAGATATGACAAGAGAAAACGCGGGATAGCCATGATCACTTATGTCCTTAGGAGAAACAGTTCAAGGAAGAAGAATGAACTAGATAAATAAATGCCGATGCAAGGTTTATGAGAGATATGACAAGAAAACGCGGATAGCCATGATCACTTATGTCCTTAGGAGAAACAGTTCAAGGAAGAAGAATGAACTAGCTAAATAAATGCCGATGCAAGGTTTATGAGAGATATGACAAGAAAACGCGGATAGCCATGATCACTTATGTCCTTAGGAGAAACAGTGCAAGGAAGAAGAATGAACTAGCTAAATAAATGCCGATGCAAGGTCTATGAGAGATATGACAAGAAAACGCGGATAGCCATGATCACTTATGTCCTTAGGAGAAACAGTGCAAGGAAGAAGAATGAACTAGCTAAATAAAAGCCGATGCAAGGTCTATGAGAGATATGACAAGAAAACGCGGATAGCCATGATCACTTATGTCCTTAGGAGAAACAGTGCAAGGAAGAAGACTGAACTAGCTAAATGATGCCGATGCAAAGGTCTATGAGAGATATGACAAGAAAACGCCTAGGATAGCCATGATCACTTATGTCCTTAGGAGAAACAGTGCAAGGAAGAACTGAACTAGCTAAATAAATGCCGATGCAAGGTCTATGAGAGATATGACAAAGAAACGCGGATAGCCATGATCACTTATGTCCTTGGGAGAAACAGTTCAAGGAAGAAGAATGAACTAGCTAAATAAATGCCGATGAGGTTTATGAGAGATATGACAAAAGAAGAGAAAACGCGGATATACAACGATCACTTATGTCCTTAGGAGAAACAGTGCAAGGAAGAAGAATGAACTAGCTAAATAAAAGCCGATGCAAGGTCTATGAGAGATATGACAAGAAAACGCGGATAGCCATGATCACTTATGTCATAGGAGAAACAGTTCAAGGAAGAAGAATGAACTAGCTAAATAAATGCCGATGCAAGGTTTATGAGAGATATGACAAGAAAACGCGGATAGCCATGATCACTTATGTCCTTAGGAGAAACAGTTCAAGGAAGAAGAATGAACTAGCTAAATAAATGCCGATGCAAGGTTTATGAGAGATATGACAAGAAAACGCGGATAGCCATGATCACTTATGTCCTTAGGAGAAACAGTGCAAGGAAGAAAGATAAGACTAGCTAAATAAATGCCGATGCAAGGTCTATGAGAGATATGACAAGAGAAAACGCGGATAGCCATGATCACTTGTAATGTGGGAAACAGTGCAAGGAAGAAGAATGAACTAGCTAAATAAAAGCCGATGCAAGGTCTATGAGAGATATGACTTAGAAAACGCGGATAGCCATGATCACTTATGTCCTTAGGAGAAACGAGTGCAAGGAAGAAGACTGGACAATAATAAATGCCGATGCAAGGTCTATGGGGAATATGACAAGAGAAAACATGAGGATGGCCCATGATCATATGTCCTTAGGAGAAACAGTGCAAGGAAGAAGACTAGACTAGCTAAATAAATGCCGATGCAAGGTCTATGAGAGATATGACAAGAAAACGCGGATAGCCATGATCATATGTCCTTAGGAGAAACAGTTCAAGGAAGAAGAATGAACTAGCTAAATAAATGCCAAAGTGCAAGGTTTATGAGAGATATGACAAGAAAACGCGGATAGCCATGATCACTTATGTCCTTAGGAGAAACAGTGCAAGGAAGAAGAATGAACTAGCTAAATAAAAGCCGATGCAAGGTCTATGAGAGATATGACAAGAAAACGCGGATAGCCATGATCACTTATGTCCTTAGGAGAAACAGTTCAGGAAGGAAAGAATGAACTAGCTAAATAAATGCCGATGCAAGGTTTATGAGAGATATGACAAGAAAGCACTTGGATATACATGATCACTTATGTCCTTAGGAGAAACAGTTCAAGGAAGAAGGAATGAACTAGCTTTAAATAAAATGCCGATGCAAGGTTTATGAGAGATATGACAAGAAAACGCGGATAGCCATGATCACTTATGTCAATAAGAGAAACAGTGCAAGGAAGAAGAATGAACTAGCTAAATAAATGCCGATGCAAGGTCTATGAGAGATATGACAACGGCGGATAGCCATGATCACTTATGTCCTTAGGAGAAACAGTGCAAGGAAGAAGAATGAGCAGCTAAATAAAAGCCGATGCAAGGTCTATGAGAGATATGACAAGAAAACGCGGATAGCCATGATCACTTATGTCCTTAGGAGAAACAGTTCAAGGAAGAAGAATGAACTAGCTAAATAAATGCCGATGCAAGGTTTATGAGAGATATGACAAGAAAACGCGGATAGCCATGATCCCTTATGTCCTTAGGAGAAACAGTTCAAGGAAGAAGAATGAACTAGCTAAATAAATGCCGATGCAAGGTTTATGAGAGATATGACAAGAAAACGCGGATAGCCATGATCACTTATGTCCTTAGGAGAAACAGTGCAAGGAAGAAGAATGAACTAGCTAAATAAATGCCGATGCAAGGTTTATGAGAGATATGACAAAGAAGAACGCGGATAGCCATGATCACTTATGTCCTTAGGAGAAACAGTGCAAGGAAGAAGAATGAACTAGCTAAAATAAATGCCGATGCAAGGTCTATGAGGAATATGACAGAAAACGCGGATGTGTGATCACTTATGTCCTTAGGAGAAACTTAATTTGAGAAGAAGAATGAACTAGCTAAATAAATGCCGATGCAAGGTTTATGAGAGATATGACAAAGCAGCGGATAGCCATGATCACTTATGTCCTTAGGAGAAACAGTGCAAGGAAGAATGAACTAGCTAAATAAATGCCGATGCAAGGTCTATGAGAGATATGACAAGAAAACGCGGATAGCTATGATCACTTATGTCCTTAGGAGAAACAGTGCAAGGAGAAAGAATGAACTAGCTAAATAAATGCTGATAGGAGTCTATGAGAGATATGACAAGAAAGCAGATAGCCATGATCACTTATGTCCTTAGGAGAAACAGTTCAAGGAAGAAGAATGAACTGGCCCCAAATAATGCCGATGCAAGGTTTATGAGAGATATGACCAAAGCTGCGGATAGCCATGATCACTTATGTCCTTAGGAGAAACAGATTCAAGGAAGAAGAATAGACTATTAAATAAATGCCGATGCAGATTACTTAAGGAGATATGACAAGAGAAACGCAGGATAGCCATGATCACTTACGTCCTTAGGAGAAACAGTGCAAGGAAGAAGAATGAACTAGCTAAATAAATGCCGATGCAATGTCTATGAGAGTTATGACAAGAAAACGCGGATAGCCATGATCACTTATGTCCTTAGGAGAAACAGTTCAAGGAAGAAGAATGAACTAGCTAAATAAATGCCGATGCAAGGTCTATGAGAGATATGACAAGAAAACGCGGATAGCCATGATCACTTATGTCCTTAGGAGAAACAGTGCAAGGAAGAAGAATGAACTAGCTAAATAAATGCCGATCCAAGGTCTATGAGAGATATGACAAGAAAACGCGGATAGCCATGATCACTTATGTCCTTAGGAGAAACAGTGCAAGGAAGAAGAATGAACTAGCTAAATAAATGCCGATGCAAGGTCTATGAGAGATATGACAAGAAAACGCGGATAGCCATGATCACTTATGTCCTTAGGAGAAACAGTGCAAGGAAGAAGAATGAACTAGATAAATAAATGCCGATGCAAGGTTTATGAGAGATATGACAAGAAAACGCGGATAGCCATGATCACTTATGTCCTTAGGAGAAACAGTTCAAGGAAGAAGCATGAACTAGCTAAATAAATGCCGATGCAAAGTTCAAGAGATAAGACAAGAAATGCGGATAGCTACATCACTTATGTCTTTAGGAGAAACAGTGCAAGGAAGAAGAATGAACTAGCTAAATAAATGCCGATGCAAGGTTTATGAGAGATAAGGACAAGAAAACGCGGATAGCCATGATCACTTATGTCCTTAGGAGAAACAGTTCAAGGAAGAAGAATGAACTAGCTAAATAAATGCCGATGCAAGGTTTATGAGAGATATGACAAGAAAACGCGGATAGCCATGATCACTTATGTCCTTAGGAGAAACAGTGCAAGGAAGAAGAATGAACTAGCTAAATAAATGCCGATGCAAGGTTTATGAGAGATATGACAAGAAAACGCGGATAGCCATGATCACTTATGTCCTTAAGAGAAACAGTGCAAGGAAGAAGAATGAACTAGCGCAACAAATGCCGATGCAAAGTTATGAGAGATATGGATGAAGAAAACGCGGATAGCCATGATCACTTATGTCCTTAAGAGAACAGGTTCAAGGAAGAAGTAATGAACTAGCTAAATAAATGCCGATGCAAGGTTTGGTGAGGAGATATGACAAGAAACGGTGGATAGCCATGATCACTATGTCCTTAGGAGAAAATAAAAGGAAGAAGAAATGAACTAGCTAAATAAATGCCGATGCAAGGTTTATGAGAGATATGATAAGAAAACGCGGATAGCCATGATCACTTATGTCCTTAGGAGAAACAGTTCAAGGAAGAAGAATGAACTAGCTAAATAAATGCCGATGCAAGGTCTATGAGAGATATGATGAAGAAAACGCAGATAGCCATGATCACTTATGTCCTTAGGAGAACAGTGCAAGGAAGAAGAATGAACTAGCTAAATAAATGCTGATGCAAGGTTTAAAGAGAGATATGACAAGAAAATGGATAGCCATGATCACTTATGTCTCAAGAGAAACAGTGCAAGGAAGAAGAATGAACTAGCTAAATAAATGCTGATGCAAGGTTTATGAGAGATATGACAAGAAAACGCGGATAGCCATGATCACTGTGTCCTTAGGAGAAAACAGTTCAAGGAAGAAGAATGAACTAGCTAAATAAATGCCGATGCAAGGTCTTTTATGAGAGATATGACAAGAAAAACGCGGATAGCCATGATCACTTATGTCCTTAGGAGAAACAAAGGAAGAAGAATGAACTAGCTAAATAAATGCCGATGCAAGGTTTATGAGAGATATGACAAGAAAACGCGGATAGCCATGATCACTTTTTATGTCCTTAAGAGAAACAGTGCAAGGAAGAAGAATGAACTAGCTAAATAAATGCCGATGCAAGGTCTATGAGAGATATGACAAGAAAACGCGGATAGCCATGATCACTTATGTCCTTAGGGAGAAACAGTGCAAGGAAGAAGAATGAACTAGCTAAATAAATGCCGATGCAAGGTTTATGGGAGAGATATGACAAGAAAACGCGGATAGCCATGATCACTTATGTCCTTAGGAGAAACAGCAAAGGGAAGAAGAATGAACTAGCTAAATAAATGCTACTAAGGTCTATGAGATAATAAAAGTACAAATTTTATTAAATTCTACGTAGAATAAGAATTGTGAAGCCCCATAATTGCCTATATCCTCTCGAGACTCGGACAGTCAGTCATTTAAGTGTCATACGTGATACACGCTTTGGGAGATCATGTCTCGAAAGAGACATGACTGACTGAGCAGATGATAATCACGCAGTAGGTTGCCATTCTGGGGTAGACTGGTTGCCCGCCAAGACTATAGAACCCAATCTGTCCTGCTATTTGACTCATAGCTAGAGGTAGATGAGATGTATTATATTATTACGTAGTAATTAGTGAGGGATCAATTCATTACTTTATAACAATAGAAACCGATCCCCCACTTTATGACCACTAGATGCCTTAATAGACTATTATATTCAGTCAGTTAAGTGCCATACGTGATACACGCTAGGGCGATCATGTCTCGAAAGAGACATGACTGAGTAGGCAGGTAGATTATCCCACAGTAGATTGCGGTAGACTGGTTGCCAGCCAAGGCTATAGAACCCAATCTGTTTGTTATTTAACCTCTAACTGGAAGGAAGAGACGGATTAATACTTTTCCCAAGGGTATCTTCGTGTAGGTGAATACAAAGAATTCAACTAGAATTCGAACTGGGCTCCCCGATTTCTTGTTCCGAGTCGATAGCCACTGTACCACTACGCACATACAAAGAAAAATGTCGTTGCGTAAATAAATCTTTCCTCGAGGTTTAGGAGAGATAAAAAAAATACAAAATTTATTAAGAGCTAAAAAATAGAAAAATGTGGTGACCCATTTTCGGCAACGTCATCAAAGAACACTGCACGGCATTTGATTTTTAATTTTGTTTTTGAGCTGCAGTTCATATTTCTCTTATTTTCTTTCTTAATCATATCACCCCAAGCAAGGCGGTAACGCCACTGATGAGCAGGGGGCTACGTAAGAGTGAAAAAATTGGAAAAGAGAAAGCCGGAGACCACATCCTAAATAGGGAACAAGGGATGAGCCTCTTCACCTGTTCAATAGACGTGGGTGGAGTGTGAACCGGGCGATAGTTTAGTCTTTATGTTATTGTTATTGTTATAGCCCCTTGTTGCAAAAGTGTGAATAACGAGTTATTCCTGTTGTACTCTCAAACTATAAATTCAGTGCATCTGTCTTCACTCAGCGTCTCAGATTTGCAATCTGGCGCCTAGATAAATTTGCCAAATATTTGACACACATCGCGATTAAGGCAAGAATTTCTAGCACCCCGAAGCTATATGACTGACGCAAGTTGAAGCTTGAAGTCAGGTTTAAAACTTGTCAAGAATAAATGTTCAAATCAGTTGTTACAATCGGCATAATAATAGTTTTTTTTTTTCTGCAAAATATCTCAAGGGAATGAAAGCATATTCTGTGTGAGTCTTTCCTGAATAGACCTATTTGAACAGAAGTTTGTTCCGGCGCACATGTCAGCTGAGTTGGCGTTGTAAATCTTCAGCTTGTCGATAAAGACTGGTAAAGCAGAGGTTAGTGCTAAGGCACGGATCAACGAGCCAACTAGTTGATTGATCGGTTCAAACAATTCAAAATTAATAAAAATGAAACAGACCAGACTTCAAGTTGTCAGAAAAAGAGAAAAATGTTGATGATTGGTATTATTTCAATATCTAAACTTATTTATAAATGGGACTTTGTGTGTGTGTGTGTGTGTGTGTGTGTGTATCCGTTACTTATAGACTCTGAAACGGCTAAACCGATTTTCTTGAAAATTTACACAGTTGTACTATAAGCGTCTGCGAGTGTTATTAGCTAGGTTTTATGTCGAGGTACGCCAATTAAAAATCAAAAGTCGATAATCGAATAAATCGGGTTATAGAAGGAGTGGTCCGATTTTAATCAAATTTGATACAATCATAGACAAAGACATAAGAAACGATATTCAGAAGTTTCAAGTTTGCAGTTCTTACAACAAAGATATCGATACCAAGAAATCAAAATTTGACTTACATCCATTCATTTTTCTTTTAGTCTACGGTTTCGCTTTAACTGGAAACAACTATTGCTTTTTAGTCTTTCGTGCCAACAGCCAAAGAGTCTGAGCTCCAGGACCATTGATTAGTTTTAAAGCTTTCATTACACCCGAGCAACGCCGGGATATCCTGCTAGTGAAGATATAACGGAAAGGAAGAAGTTAGAAAAAAGCAGTTTCATTGCTTATAAAACTAAAAAGAAATAATTCATCAACACGGACAAATTTTGGTAAATATTTGTAGAAAAGATGAGGTTTTTAAAAAGGTTTCTTTGATAGGAATTCGCAGAAATGTTTTTTTAATTATATATACACTGTAATAGATAATTGCAAAGAGAGATTAAGCTTTTTAAAGATTTTCTTTTTACAATACATTGAAAATAATTTGACATCACGAATAACATTTTATAATATTTTACTGGAACGATGAAGATTTTTAAATTATTTCTTTGCTGATAAAATTAATTTGCCAACAGAATACTTCTGGATAAATATCTGCAGCTAAAATACTTCTTTTTTTTTCTTTGCTGATAAGTCATGATAATTTATCAATATGGATTGTCCTTCATAAAAATTTGAATGAAAAATTAGGCTTACAAACATTGATTCTATGCTGATAGAATTTACAGAAAATAATTTGTCAACATGAATACCCCATGATAAAACTTGGAAGAAAAGAGGTATTTTTTCCCTACTGATAAAATTAATAGAAAATAACCTGACAACATGGATACCTCTTGATTCGCAAAAAAGATACGACTTTTAATTACTTTTTTTTTTTACTGATAAAATTCAGAAACGATAATTTGCCAATATGGAAAACCTTTGATAAAAAATTCCAGGAAAGTTGAGGTTTAAAAATATTGTATATTTGTTGATGAAATTCATAATCGATAATTAGTTTACAAGTTTCTTTACTGAAACATTTTATGGTATTATTCTTTTTATGAATAAGAAAGTAGAAAATTATGAAAAATTTTCAGCACAGTTCTTTCTGTATAGAATATCGCAGAAAATGACAAGCCGGCCATATTCTTTGTCGATAAATACAAACATTAAGATGAAAATGTTTCATACGTGTTCCTTCCTGCCGAAGAGCGACAGGTAATAATGAAAAGTTTTAGAATATTCATTCATAAGCGTGATCCCGGTAAATCAGAAGGCAACTAGAGAACTCTTTATCTGTGTCATTTATTCTCACACAAACACTTGTTTTCCTGACTTTGCAAACCTGAAATATTAGTTATCATACCTTTCGCTAGTTTTCGAGTGAAAAAGGATTTACTTCAACTACTTGTCACTTGTTTTCCTGACTTTGCAAACCTGAAATATTAGTTATCATACCTTTTTTTTATGTTAACTAAAAACGCTAGTTTTCGAGTGAAAAAGGATTTACTTCAACTACTCACTTGTTTTCCTGACTTTGCAAACCTGAAATATTAGTTATCATACCTTTTTTTTTATGTTAACTAAAAACGCTAGTTTTCGAGTGAAAAAGGATTTACTTCAGCTACTCACTTGGTTTACTGACTTTGCAAACCTGAAATTTTAGTTTCTATAACTCCCTATATACTTATATACTCCCTAAACAAGATAAAAAACACCAGTTGTTGAATGAAAAACATACTTGATTTTGGTCACTTTTACTTGTTTTCATGACTATAAATTTGAGTTAGCTTCCTAAACGAGCTGAAAATTTTAAGTGTATATAAACTGCCGATTTTCACTTATTTTCTTGGGAAAATATAAACTAAAAGATATGTTTAATTTTCC
This sequence comes from Ascarosepion bandense, assembly GCA_037127315.1. Lineage (NCBI taxonomy): Eukaryota > Metazoa > Mollusca > Cephalopoda > Sepiida > Sepiidae > Ascarosepion > Ascarosepion bandense. The sequence continues at coordinate 1,699,588 of JBBBDQ010000324.1, read as the reverse complement.
AGTGAAAATGCGCGGAGGTTGTTTCTTCCGGTTATTTTTTTATGATTGCCTTTTCCTATCAATATTTAAAGAGCAGACAAACAAGTTCGAGCCACCGACGTTTTCGACAACGTCCCCTTTCTTAACCCCGAGACTACCATTTTTATTATATTTTTTGTTTCGGTACATTTGTTAATGAAGACGTGTTATAAAGGACGCATTTTTTATCAACAGAAATTGAACCTTCAAGTATATGACCGCCTGACTTGGATATATACTATTTAACTATCACAATAATTAGTCTCTTCTGACATTTTATTGCGGATGTTTCTATATAAATTCTGTTTCTTTCCTCCCTTCTCTGTCTCTATCTCCCTCTGTCTCTCTCTCATATATATATATATATATATATATATATATATCACTCTTTTCTCTTTCTCCCTTTTTCTCTATTTCTCTTTCTCTCTTTTCTTTTTTCTCTTTCTCTCTTTTCTTTTTTTCTCTTTCTCTCCTTTCTATTTTCTCTATTTCTCTTTCTCTTTTCTTTTTTCTCTATTTCTCTTTCTCTTTTCTTTTTTCTCTCTTTCTTTTCTTTTTTCTCTATTTCTCTTTCTCTCTTTTCTTTTTTCTCATTTCTTTCTTTCTCTCTTTTCTTTTTCTTTTTTCTCTTTATTTCTCTTTCTTTCTCGTGATTCATTATCGCTATTCAGACGGTTGTTTTCGTTTTACTATTTACTATAAATGCTATCAGCTTTCGATAGTCAAACAAGATTTTTTTAGCTTACCATTTATTTTACGGGCTTTTTTTTCTCGTTTTAGCGTTAATCCCATTCCATCTGTTTTTAATATTTACAACGTCGACGTCTCCAAACTGTCCTTTCTATTTCTGTATTTGTAAACTCGGAGAAAATATCATTTTTCTTTTTTCAGTAATACCTTCCAAAATTTTAACATCCTCACCATATTTATCATTTCAATATTATTATTAATATTATTATTATCATTATTCTCATGATATTTTGATTCCTGCTATGGTCACACTACCGACCAAGTCCGTGGGAAGATATAAAGCAGGTCGCGGTGTGTTGTTATGGCTACATTTCATGATTTATTTTTTCTAACTCCCATAATATCTCACGAGTTACATGAGCAAAGTTCTTCTTAGTGTGTGGCCTGAAATTATCAAGACAACTTTATTTTGAATTTCTTTTAAGCTGGGATTTCCAGGGATTTTTTCAATGTGTTGTTTTGTTCCTTTTTGAGCATTCCACGCGCACCTAATATCACTGGTACTATTCTCGTTTTTAATTTCCACATTTTTTTCCGATTTCAATTTCCAGGTCTTTATACTTCGAGGGATGTGCGGCGTGGTGCCGTGGATATCGACTCGAAACGTGGACTCTGAGAGCCGAGTTCGAATTCCAGTTAAATTACTTGCATTACACTTACGCGCAAATACCATTGGGAAAGGTATTAATCCGTCTCTTCCTTCCAGTTATGGGTTAAATAATAAAGCAGATTGGGTTCTAAGCCTTGTCTGGAAACCAGTCTACCACAGAAAGTAATGGCAACCTACTGCGGGATAATCATCTGCTCGGTCAGTCATGTCTCTTTCGAGATATGATCGCCCAATCGTGTATCACTTGTGTATGGCACTTAACTAGCTGATACTTCGATAATCTTTTCAAATTCTTTGGTTGCTATGTTACTATCCTCTGGACGAGCTATATCAGTGAGTAGGCAAGTTTTTTTCTTTTCAGTTTTTGAAAATTAAGGCCGGAATATTTGCTTCAAACTTTCTGTCTGTGAAGATGGTGTAATCACATTATTATTACTATTACTAATACTATTTTTATTAGTATTTCTGCTATGGTCGCACTAACTACCAAGTCTGCGGGAAAAGCTAAGACAGGTCGTGGTGTGTTGTTATAGCTCCATTTCATGTTTTTTTTCTATCTCCCCTATCATCCCTAGCGTTACATAGACAAAGTTCTGCTTAGTGTGTTGGTTGTACTTAACAAGACAATTTTTTGTATATCTCTTAAGCTGGGGTTTCCAGAGATTCTTTCAATGTGTCGTTTTGTTCCATTTTTTATCATTCCAAGTGCTCCTACTATCACTGGCACGATTCTTGTTTTCAGTTTCCACATTTTTTCTATTTCAATTTCCAGGTCTTTATATTTTGACAGTTTTTTTAATTCCTTGGTTGATATGTTACAATCCGCTGGACAAGCCATATCAATTAATAGACAAGTTTTCTCTTTCTGGCTTTTAACAATAATGTCTGGCCTGTTTGCTTCAATTTTTCTGCCTGTGTAGATGGTGTAATCCCATAGAATGGTTACATCTTTTATTTCTGTAACCGGTGCTGGGTGATGTTCATACCAGTGTGTTTTATTTTGTTTTTGTTTTTTTCATATTTTCCATAGTGTTTGCATATTGTCCAATGTAAATATTGCCCCACTCTATCGTGACGATTTTTATATTCATTTGGGGCAAATACAAAACATCCTGAGATTAGATGGTCTATTGTTTCTTGGTGTTTATCACAGAACCTGCATTTTGGATCCACGTTATTATGTATAATATTTGCTTGAAAGTTTCTAGTGAAAAGACTTTGGTCTTGCGCTGCAAGAATAAAACCTTCAGTCTCAGACTTTAATCCAGATGCACGTAACCAACGATGAGTATTAATTTTATCAACATTAGAATTATTAGCACGTTCTAGATATTGGCCAGGTTTGTCTTTCCAGCGTTGTTTCATCTGATCAAGAGCTTTATCTTTGGTCTTCATTTAAATATTTTTACTGCAATATTTGGTTCTTGGCTTCTGTTTTGCTTTTCTACAGAATCTACTAAATGTAAATCTTGTTTGTATTTACTGCCTTCTTTTATTTTTGAACTAGCAGTACAGCCCGGCGTTGATTGGTTGTAATGAAAGCTTGAAAAATAATCCATGGTCTTGGAGCTCAGACTCTTTGGAGGTTGGCACGAAAGTAGTAAAAAGCAATAGTTGTTTCCAGTTAAAGCGAAACCGTAGACTGAAGGAAAATTGAATGGATGTACGTCAAATTTTGATTTCCTGGTATCGATATTAAATAAGTTTTTTTCGTCATAAACTGAATTTTGAAGGCTAAATAAGTCCTCTGAGTAAATGGTATCATGGCTGAGACTAAGAACTACAATGATACCTACTTAGAGCCAAACGCGAAGCAAAAACTAGAATGGCTGAAAAAAGGCAGACATACATGGATTTGCTTGTCCATTGTCTGACATTGAATAGTTGGTCATTGGCTATATGGACTAACGCATTGTGCATCACTGTTTAAGAAAACATGATGTCTGGGTATCGAGTAAGTTTCTTTTTTTTTTTCTAATGAAGCAGCTAAAGCTGATCGGGTTAGCGAAATTAAAGGTATTTCTAAGAGGACCCCACCTGTAAATTTACGTGTTGTTTTATTTAGATTTGTCAACATATAGAGCAGACTTGGTTGTGATAGAAGATTGGTTGTGATGTTTGCGACATATATACACATATGAGAGTGGAGGGACATAATATGTCCGTTGGTTGTTGTATAGTATTATTCCAGTGTCATTTTTCGGCTTACGGCCATATCACGTTGAATACACCGGTTCTCGTTCGATCACCGAAGTTAAGTGACGTTGAGCCTGGTTAGAAATTAGATGGGTGACCGCTTGGGAATACCAGGTGCTGTAAGCGTTTAGTGACGGATATGCGTGCTTACAGCCATCTCACGTTGAATACACCGGTTCTCGCGTGATTATCGAAGTTAAGCAACGTTGAGCCTGGTCAGTACTTAGACGGATGACTGCTTGGGAATACCAGGCGCTGTAAGCGTATAGTGACAGATGTGCGTGCTTACGGCCATATGACGTTGTATACACCGGTTCTTGTTTGATCACCGAAGTTAAGCAACGTTGAGCCTGGTCAGTACTTAGATGGGTGACCGCTTGGGAATACCAGGTGCTGTAAGCGTTTAGTGACGGATGTGCGTTGTGGTGCAGTGGATATCGGCTTAATGTTTACGTTGGTTGTTGTATAGCTTTAGTCCAGTGTCACTTTATTGGCATGTTGTTTTCTCATTTAATTATAATAAAGAAGAAAGAAAAATATCTAAACTTATTTATAAATGGAACTTTGTCTGTGTGTGTGTCCGTTATCTATAGACTCCGAAACGGCTGAACCGATTTTCTTGAAAATTTACACAGTTGTACTATAAGCGTCTGCGAGTGTTTTTAGCTATGCTTTGTGTCGAGGTACCCCCCGATAAATATCGATAATCGAAAAAATAGGGTTGTGGAAGAAGTAGTTCGATTTTAATCATCATATTTGATACACCCATAGACAAAAACATAAGAAACGATATTCAGAATTTTCAAGGTTGAAGTTGTTACAATAGTGCAGAAGATCGATAATATATATCTATAAAAGCTTTCATTACACCCGAGCAACGCCGGGCTATACTGCTAGTTTAATATAGGAAGAATTTTATAAATGTTCGATATAAATACGAATATAAAATTACGACAGGAGGGGTGCTTCTCTCTCGGTTTAAATAGCCACGTTTGACATGCCTTTTGCCACCAATAAACTTAAGTGTAATCTTTTAGCTATGGTCTACAGCTGTCGGTCTAAAATATTATACAGTAATGTGATTTACATAAATAATATTTACTTGTCTTATTCTAGATTTTGGTCACCATCTTCATTGAGAATGAAACTCACTAGCAGAGGCTTGAACGAATCAGTTAGTCAGTTAAGTGCCATACGTGAAACACGCTTGGGCGATCATGTCTCAAAAGAGACATGACTGACTGGGCAGAAGATTATCCCGCAATCGGTAGCCATTGCTTTCTGCGGTAGACTGGTTGCCGACCAAGGCTATAGAACCCAATCTGTCCTGTTATTTAACCCATAACTGGAAGGAAGAGACGGATTAATACTTTTCCCAAGGGTATTTGCGCGTAAGTGAATGCAATGAACTCGGCTCCCCGATTTCTTGTTCCGAGCCGATATCCACTGGAACCACAACAAGTTATCAAAATTACAAATATGTTTTGTGATTTGAATATATTTGATGTATTGACTTAACAGTAAATGCTCTTCTATTCTAGTCTTGTACCATAAAAGAGAGCATTCAAAGAGAACTAAATTCATTATACGAGTGTTGATATTTCAAATTAATTTACTTGCAGCTATAATCTAAAAGATGCCACTTTGTTTAAGTTGTCTCTTTAAGCTAGATTCAAATTTCATATGGTCTTTGTCTAGAACAGAATTTATATTTTTGTGAAGGAAGTTGGTGATCATGTTAGAGAGAAAGAATGGTAAAAGAAATGAATTAAGAAAAGGAATGGTAAATGTTCGTTTTAGATGCCGACGGCTTTCCCCACTTCAAATTTATCCAAAATAGCATTATTTCCGTGCAAATGTATATGCTGAACTCAAATCAACAATTAGTTATTGAAGAAACTTACCTTTTCTGCTATGAAAGTCCATAAAAAAACGAACTAAATAAAGCTTAGTACTTTTACAGTTGTTTCGAATTTAGATTTAATTTACGCATTCATTACGATTGAGCTCTCTAGAGAGAAAAATAAAAAAAACAGTTGCCACATCTGCGATTTATGCATTACTCCTTAGCAATGAATTGTGTTCTTTCGATGACTGGCGTGTGTATAAACCGCTTGTATATAACACGCTAAAATTTCATTTCTCTTATTCCATGCGCATAGGGCTTAAGGGTTAGCGACTCCGACTGACAACAAATCGATCGAGTTTCGATCCTGGCCAGAAGTAAGTGTATATCTAGCCACACTGATGAGCTAGGATACAGTGAAACAAACTTGTACGTGGATGACATATATATATATATATATATATATATATATATATATATTAAAACTTATTCAGCTAAAAGCCGTATCTCCCAAAGCCCCACATAAATTTTTTTCGTGGGTCTCCGTATGATTCACGGGGTCGTTGCCCCACTCGTGAGGCTACTTGTAAAAAATGCTCAAAGAAAGAACATTACGCTCCTACATGTCGGTTCAAACCTTTGTTAGCAACAATGGAAGGTTCTCATATATTGACCACGTTTGCTAACATTCTACGAGAATTCTGCCCTGTTGCAAACGCATGCAATGGTTAAAAAAAATAAAGTAAGTGTTCTACTTGATTCCTGAAGTACTGATAACTATATCAACGACAAAGTACCTCAGGAATAAAATTTGGAAATTTAACTCCCTAGTAAAAGTATTACCATGGCCCAGAAAACTTTAAACACTAACTCAGGGGGATATTAATTTGTAAATCTACTCCTTCGCATCACCGCCCAGTCATACTTTGCTGTCCGTCTGGGTATCCCGAGGATTTGTGTTCTGACGTGATACTTGACCAACGTCAGCATCAGAAAATAGAATTTAAATACGGTGGACTATTAACCAAATTAACTCTTTAATTTTCCTCGTTAATTTCATTGGATATAGAAGAATCTTCAGTATTTCCGTTTTTTGTTGTTTTTTTTTTTATTTTTCGAACTGTAAATTTATCGTCCAGGCACTTTAACAAGGAGGATCAATTCTTCATGGAAAAAGAAAATTAAAGATTGCTTTCTAAATGCATAATCGAAGAAAGCGTTTCTCCATCGCGAGCTAAGTTAGTAGTGGTAAAGGATTCAACCAACTGTAAAAACGAACAAACGAATTTTATTTTATTTTATTATTATTTTTTTTAATCATTTCACCCCAAGCAAGACATTCCACTGCCACTATTGCGCAGGGGGTTACATAGGAAAAAGTGATGAGAAAGAGTGGTTAGATATAGAAAATGTCAGAAGGAGGGTGATAGACGAGTAAGGATACCGAGGATGAGGGTCGGGTAGATGGGAAGAGTGTTTGAGAGAATGGGTGCGAGTTAGTGTGTTAGGTGTCTATTGTTCTTACATTTAAACTCCTGGAGATTGTAGCTGTCGGGGAAGCAAGCGTATGGAAGGAATTATTACAATAAACCTGTAAAAAAATTGTTAGCTTTTCTTTATTTCTTATTTTTAATGTTTCAGCAAATATATGTACACATGGTAGGTACGATTTATGTAGTTCACAGATATTTGGTAAACTCAACAAGAAGACCCCAGTATGTATATAAAATAGCCTCAGATTTCAAGTATTATATCGCTTCCACCTGATGATTCCGTTGCGAGTAGACAATTATAATCTATATATATATATATACTATCGGCCATAATTATAGGCCACCCCAGTGAATAATTCTAAATGAAAATAGAATGGTTCTTTTGTTAATACTGCAAAATAACATGTGCATCAAATGAAGTGTTCTGGTGTCCAGTTTTTGTGCTCTCTTCCCCATGATAGTCTCTTCTTCTTATTGACTGGTCGAAGCAAAGACTTCCTGGCTGTCTTGTAAAATTTTGCAAAGTAATAATAACAAAAGAACCATTCTACTAAAAATAGGATGAAATACATCATTATTAAAAAAAGAACTGGGGTTGCCTAATAATTATGGCCGGTAGTGTGCGTGTATATATATATATATATATATATATATATATATATATATGTATCTATGTATATATTTAACGTAGAATACTTGGTATATAAGTCATGTAAATTCCAATAGAGACGAACGGAAAAGAACTCAATGCTAAATTTATTTATTTAATTTAACAGAGTAATATAATTTAGCAAAAAATTTAGATGGTCTACAATTTTATGAGTGATACGTACTTAGGAGGGTTTAATTTAACTTCCTTTCTCTTTATACTGTTCGTTCTCCTCTTTCTTTTCTTTTTCTTTCTCTTCTTCCCGTTTATTATTTTTCTATATTTTTCTTTTTCTTTCTCTCTTTGTTTCTTTTTTTTTTTTTTTTTTTGAATGAGCGAGGGATTTTTTTTTTGCAGATTACCGTTACAAATGTCTATTCTCGCCATGGGCACGTGAACGTCTCTGTATAATTATTGTCTGGATGATTGTGAATCTTAACTCTTGTATCATTTGGGTTTGATGAGAAGCAAGGTTAGCCTGCGAAATACATATTACCAATGAAATTGTAGAATATCTAAAAAATTTTCTAAATTATATATATTTGCGCGTAAATGAACGCAACGAATTGGCTCTCCGATTTCACGTTCTAAGCCGATACCCACTGTACCAAAATACACAACCTAATAGGCAAGTGAATAATCTAAAATAAATTTACTAAAACCAAATAATATTTGCTACTGGTTACATGTTCGACAATATTAATTGCAAACACAGACTCAAAATATTTATATTTAAATAACAAGAATCTTTATTATCTAATTGTTCACTTTCTCTAGAAATTGGAGTTCTGAATATTCTTTTTCAAAATCAGTGCTAAACTTTTGTAAATACGATACTGGAACCAAATGCTTTTCTTGAATTCTTCAAATATGAAATGATGTAAAATTATAAGACCAACCACACGCACACCTATACACGCACCCCCCCACATATATATATATATATATGATTTATATATTTATACTTATATATATATATATATATATATATATATATGCATATGTGTTATATATATATATATATATATATATGCATATGTGTTATATATATATATATATATTAGGCGATATCCATTAATGGATTTATTCAAATATAAATGAGGTACTTACAGTGATTTAAGTGGACCGTTTCTTACTATGAATATTTCATGACAAATTTTTATGTTAATATTACAGAAGACAATCTTTCAAGTAATATTGGTGAAGTAAATGGGGAGATATCGCCGAAACTTTGCTGTGCCTTTACAGGAATTCATTCTTCAAGTATATTTGAATATTTCTCTCGTTATTTCTCTCTTCTTCTTTCCCTAACTCTCCTTTTTTTTTCGTGTTCTCTCTCTCCCTTTCGCTCTCCCTTTCCCTCTCTCTCTCTCTCTCTCTCTGTGTTTTGCTATGTCTCTATATTTCGTTATTTCACTCGTGGGAATATTTTCTTGATGTCTTTCAAATTGTATTTTTCTCTTCAAATTAACGAACTAAACTTGATTTAAATTTCATTTTACATATTACCAAATATTATCTTTGATTTGTTTATCCTGTGTTTATATACATGTATATCTTGCCATTTCATCTTTTCTTTCTACTTTATTCATTTAAATCATATTTGCTGCCAATACTCTTGTTTGCAACAGCACTATCAAAATCGATCATTTTTCTTGATTTGGTTCTTCTGCTTGTCTGTCATGGTATAGATTCCTGGCACCAGATCTAGAGACTTCCAGCAGCAACCCTCTGGACCTATCTCTTCAATATACTTGATGTAGGCGTCCGTGTTGAGTCTGAAGCCCTCAACAACAAATTCAGTCCTCGGTATTGTCCTCAGATTGACACCCAAATACTCTTAAATGTTCGTATTGGAGATTAGCGGGTGAATACAAAGCAGTAAAACATTCCGTGTCGAATTTCTGGAGTAGGGGGGGACTGCGTCATGATGTTCTTTTTTTCTCGCAGACGATTCCTAACTGCACCTTCTATACTGTGCAGTCGACCAAAAAAAGAACGCTCATTCGCGAATTTAAAAATATAAAATAGCAAAAAGTTACCCATAGCCCCCATTATGTGCTTATATTTACGTGTTAACATGGGTTTACCTAAGTCAGTGAGTGTAGATAAACCCACACACAAGCACATACACGCACACACATGTGTGTGTATATATATATATATATATATATATATATATATATATATATATATATTTTCTAAACATATGCTATTAAATATAAGAGACAATGAATGTCTATTATGTTTAATCATGAGCCGTTCTAAACGTCGTATTTTTGCTTTAATTTCAGTTGAAAATAAAGACAAAAATTCTCCAACATTTGGATAATTATTTATTGGTTTTCTTCTAAGCTTTCGGCTCACATGAGCCATCTTCAGAGAGGTAGTTTAAACTGAAATATTATAAAATCCACCATCACCGACGATTTTATTTTGTGTTGACATAAAAACTCCGCTTGGCAACGGCAATAGTTACCAAAAATAATAAACGCAGTTCTTAAGTTTGCGATGCGGTTTTATGACGTCACACCGCGGGATAGCGCGAAATGACAACAAAACCATGTAGTCAAATGCAATGTAATATGTTATTTCCTGTTTTAAAGTTGATTTTATTGAGTGTTAGTTGCTTTGATTTGATGTACATGGCCTCCAATATCTGCAGGTTTAGGACGGCTCATGATTAAACATAATAGACATTCATTGTCTCTTATATTTAACAGCATATGTTTAGAAAATAAATATATATATATATATATATATATATATATATATGTCAACACACAATGTTACCGAAAATCAGGAATATTAAGAAATGCTTTAACAACCGACATATTTAAATAAATATTTTTGTCTCTTGTTAACCGTTGTAAATACGTTTTTTAAAATTTTAAAATGAATTCTGCTGAATATGTTTTAGAAATTTAGGCGATTTTCTTATGATTATTACGTAGATTATTTACGTTAAATTTTGTTATAAAAATATGTGCCATGCGGTAGAATTCGAATCTTGGAAGCTACCAATTGGATGGTCTAAGATCAACTAGTGGTTTCCCCAATGTTGATAGGGGTCACAGGTTCGAGTCCTGTCGAATGACACACATCTTCGTAACAAACATTTATCGTAAATAATCAGGCCGGTAGAAATAAATATACTGTTCGATTTAAAACAGAATATCTACTCAAATACGAGCACCGATTAAAAATAATGTTCAAACAACTAATTTTAATATATATATATATATATATATATATATATATATATATATATATATATATATATAGGATTATTGTGGAGACATTTATCACCTAACTGAGCAGAGGGAAAGTCGTAGAAAAAGCATCCCAACACAACAGCAATAGCAGAAACTTCAAATTATGCTTGGAGGAAAACCTAGCATCAATTAGGATTATAACAAAAGAAAAATATCTAATTAAAAAAATACGAAATGTAGACCATCGAACAAATATCTATTTTGCTACGCAAATAGGTTTGGGTTTGTGTTTTCTGTTACGTCTATTTGTTTTTGTTGGTATAACAAAAAATAATAAGCATAACACAAAAGTCAAATCGGAAACTATTACATATACAGTGGAACCTATCGTATGCGACCACCTCTACGGCCATCAAAAACTGGTCGCATACGGCATGTGGTCGCTCACTAAAGGCTCATAGTCATGACCTATTTACGCCAGGAACGTATATTCCACTCATCAGAATGTACATATTAGAATTTTACCATGTAATCTGGTAATAAATATATGAGAACATAAGAAAATGGCCTAACTTTAAAGAAATTTATTCAGTATAAATAATTTTAAAATTTAAAAAAAAAAAACGTATTTACAACGGTGAACAAGAGCCAAAATATTTATTCACAAAAAATATTTATTAAGTGGATTTTAAAAAGTATACAGTTTCAGTTATTATTTTAGAAGTGCGTGATAGCAAAAGAGAATCTGCGATAATACATGGAAAAAACACATACAAAACCTTACAGCGATCGTGAGTGGTGGTAGAGAAAGAGAGAGACACAGATAGATATACCCGGATAGAAATAGAGTAGACAGATACACAAAAAATAAAGGAAGGAAAAAGAAAGACATTTGAGAAAGGGATATAATTGTTTTTCACAATCCATGAAATTATCCAAGTCAGTATAGAGACTGCGATAAATTGAATACTGCTGCCATATCTGGTCGGGTGCTCCTGCTATTCTCCTCGGGCTTCTCGATAAGGTTTAGAGGAGGGTCTGTAATGTGATAGATAACGACTTGGCCTACCGCCTGCAGTCTCTTTCCCACCGGCGCGACGTGGCTTCCATGTGTCTATTCTATAAATACTTCCACGGCTTCTGCTCCGATGAACTTAGATCACTGGTGCCCCCTAAATACGAATTTGCACGAAATACTAGATTAGCAACTAGATCCCACCCTTTTACAGTGAAACCGATGAAATGCAACCGCAACTTCTACTCCAACAGTTTCTTTCCTCGCACTTCCCGACTGTGGAATTCCCTTCCACACGATTGCTTCCCCGACGGCTACAATCTCCAGGAGTTTAAATGTAAGGTCAATAGACACCTCCTAACACACTAACCTGCTCCCATTCTATCAAACACTCTTCCCATCTGCCCAACCCTCATCCTCGGTATCCTTACTCATCTGTCACCTTCCTCCTGACATTCCCTATGTCTAACCACTCCTTCTCTTTACCTTCCCCTATGTAACCCCATGCGCAATAGTGGCAGTGGAATGCCTTGCTTGGGGTGAGATGATTAAAAAAAACAAAAAAACTCCTGAACATGTCAGATGCAATACATGTTGCAGCAGATGTTTGACCTTGAGGTGAACTCAGGCAATGTACATTTCAACAAGTAATAACAGTTTGATACAACACTACAATAACAAAACAATGAGTAAGTGTTCCTGACTTAGATCAAAGCAAAATGAAATAGATTACTCATTTAGTTTCTCCTAATTTAGAAGTTCACAGTGTACGACCAAAATGGATTTTTTTAAGCGGTCGCTTGATGAGTGATTTTCACTCGTTGACCTTAGTCGCTGGTCGTGTTCTGGAGGTGGTCGCTCACTAAAGATCAATTAACATTAGCAAATAGTCCGTGCATAGAAAAACGGTCGTTAACAACAGGTGGTCGCATATGATAGGTTTCACTGTAAATGTAAATAGATAAACACTGAATCACGATAAAAATGAAAAATAAACACACAAGATATGATAACGACTACATGAAAAAAATCACACATAAATTCCACAAACATAAATACACATAAGAACACAAGCACTTAACTATGACCTAAAACCCTTTAAGTGGTCACATATACTAATATAATAAGAAAAAGTTTGACCCAACATAATAAAAAGACAAGAAGAAACCAATTCTTTATAAAGCAATTAAGATGACACCCATTCACACACGCTAAAAGAAGGTCCTTACAATAAATGCAATAAAAAGAAATCAATCACCTGCAAAAGAAGTCAACACAACAAAGGCGATTTGTAGAAATACTTATAGACAAAAAATATCAAATTACAGCAACTTTATAATCAATAAGAATAAAACCGGGACGCAACTTTAAATTAGAAAAAATCTCTGAGTAGTTCGGACACCATAGTGGTGCCTTCACAAAACTACGAAATCGGATAACTGCTCAGTTAAGTGGCAAATATCTGCACAGTAATCTTATCATTTCTATCTTTATCTCTAACTCTATATCGATCTCTTCACGACAAAATAAACCTGTTTGCCAAAATATATTTTTATCAGTAAACTACTGAAAAAAAGACAATCTTGGCACTAAGCACCATCACAACGCAAAAGTGTGTATATATATATATATATAAAGTAAATAACTAACTTAAAGAGACAACGAACCTACCAAGGTTTCATCTAACCGGATCTTCAGGGAAGGTTGGCCAACCTATCCTGAAGATCCGGTTAGGTTAAACCTTGGTAGGTTCGTTGGCTTTTTAGATTAGTTATTTACATTATTTGCTCTACTTGTGTATTGTGCGCTTTTTGTTTTAGGTTACTCGTATCGGTTTTTTTTTTTTTGGTGGGGGAGGGGCTACTTTGATTGATGTTCAAGTGCTTAGCTCGTTACCATTTTTTCATTCCGCGTATGTACTCGGGGGGTTTTTTGAAACGAGTATATAGATATGTTTACATATATATATATATATATATAAGTCATCTACACACAAGCCCGTTTCGCTGTATCAGAGCTCATCAGTGTGGCTAGACATATCCACTTGCTTCTGACCGGGATCGAAACTCGACCTATTTGGTGTCCATCTGCGCATGGCATTAGAGAAGGGAAATTTTAACGTCTTGTATATAAGCAGTGTATACAGACGCCAGTCACCGAGAGAACTCAATTCATTTCTGAAGAGTCACGCATATAGCCGAAGTATATATATATATATATATATATATATATATATATATATATATATATATACTCAGGTATCTTTTTTCTTTGTCGTTTTCAGTAACATATTCACCAATTCAAATCCTAACACATCCTAACACTTCCTTCATTTCAACAACACTTTTCTTTATTCAGTATTTTTTTCGCTTCTTTTCTTCCTCGAAGTATTTTTTTAAAAATACTTTTTAAGCATTCAGGTTTGTCATTCTTATTATCATATCTGTCTTATCATTTTCATTTGCGCATTAATAAACCTTCACTAAGTTCTCTGTGTTTGTTTTCATATTAATTCTCAATAAACTAAGCTCAGAACACAGGGTTTGCGAAAATCAATTCTGCACTCAGTATTCAGATTTAAAAAGGAGATACGAAAACCACTCTTGTCAGTTAAAGATTAACAAATAAGAAATAAAGGCAATAAAATTTTACCTGAAAGTGCATGTTTATTTTCTTGATTTCTTTCTAAAAAAAAACTTCTTGAAGTGATGACTTCAAAGATAAAAATATGTAGAAAGTTTTCACCCAAGTGAAAACAAAAAAGTCTTGTGCATTATTTATTTTGTTTGCATTACATTTTTTTTTTTTTTGGTAACATATCAACTTTTGTATAACTGTATACTATTTCAAAAGTATCAATTATGCAAACCGCGTTCTATGCCAAATTAGTTTATTTGAAGACATTTTTGTTTGATCATTTCAAGTCGATTTTGTTCATTTGAAGCTATTTTATTCATTTCTACGTGTTTTATTCATTTGAATATCTGTGGTTTATTTGATGGCGATTTGTTCATTTGAATTCATTTTGTTCATTTAAAGTTTTTTGTTAATTTACGTTGTTTATGAATGTGCATTAGTTAAGTGAAGACATTTTGGTCATTTGAGTCGTTTTTGTTTTGTTTATTTTGAAAGCGTTTGTTAATTTGATGGTATTTTTATTCTTTTGAAGGTGTGTCAGTTCATTTAAAAGTGTTTTTATTCAGTTAAAGGTTTCTTGTTTATTTGAAGGCGTTTTTGATCATTTCAAGGCGTTTTTGTTTTGTTTATTTTGAAGGCGTTTGTTAATTTGGTGGTAGTTTATTCTTTTGAACGAGTATCTGTTTATTTAAAAGTGTTTTTGTTCATTTGAAGGCTTCTTTGTTTATTTGAAGGCGTTTACGTTTTTGTTCATTTCAAGGCGTTTTTGTTCATTTGGAAGCATTTAGGTCATTTGAAAGTGTTTTGTTCATTTGAAGGCGTTTTGTTCATTTAAAAGCATTTGTTCATTTGAAAGCGTTTGTTAATTTAGAGGTGCTTGGTTCCTTTTGAAAGCGTTTATTCATTTAAATGTTTGTACATTTAGAGGTGTCTATTTATTTCAAAGGCGTTTGGTTTATTGAAAAGCGTTCGGTTTATTTAAAGACGTTTTATTAATTTGAAAGTGTTTGTTTATTTGGAAGCGTTTGGTTCATTTTTTGTTTATTTGAAAGTGGTTGTATTTTGTTCATTTGAAAGCGTTTATACATTTGGAAACGTTTGCTTCATGTAAAAGAGTTTCTTTATTTGTAGACGTTTGTTTCCTTTTGTTCATTTGAAGGTGTTTGTTTAATTTGAAATCGTTTTTTTATTTGAAAGTGTTTGGTTCATTTGAAATCTTTTGGTATTTGGTTCATATAAAAGCGTTTTTGTTCATTTGAATCGGTTTGGTTCATATAAAAGCGTTTTTGTTCATTTGAAAGCGTTTATTCATTTGGGGTTGTTTGATACTTTTAAAGGCGTCTTGTTCATTTGAAAGTGCTTGAATTATTGAAACGCATTTGTTTATATGAAGGCGTTTTGTTCATTTGGAAGCGTTTTTGTTTCGTAATAATGAAATGAAATGAAATGAGTTATAGATTGTAGAAAAACGCACCGAAAAACTATAGCTATTAGAAGTCTAGATTTGAAACAGAAATCAAAATTTAACGAAGCAACAATAAATCAAGAAGGGAAGTGACGAAAAAGTAGACACAAGAAGAGACACATTAAGACACAAATGAAGAAAAGTAAAAAAGAAGAAAACAATGAAAAGAAAATAAACAAGTGTAAAAGAAAGAATTAGAAGAGAAGAAATAAAGGAAAAAAAGAAAAGTAAAACTAGCAGCAAAAGAAGGAGATTTAGAAACT
Organism: Ascarosepion bandense; assembly: GCA_037127315.1. Classification (NCBI taxonomy): domain Eukaryota; kingdom Metazoa; phylum Mollusca; class Cephalopoda; order Sepiida; family Sepiidae; genus Ascarosepion; species Ascarosepion bandense. The sequence goes on along the minus strand of JBBBDQ010000324.1, from coordinate 1,683,431 downwards.
GGAAAATAAAAGAAAAAGTTTAAATGAGAAGAGAAAAAGAAAAAAGTACGAAATAAGGTGATATGAGCAAACATTAAAAAAAGATATGAAAATAGACGAGGGAAAATAAGAAAATAAGACACAAGAGGACAAGAGCAGAATTAAAACAGAGGCTCATCCCTTTTTCCCTGTTTAGGATGTGGTTTCCGGCTTTCTCTTTTCCAATCTTCTCACTTTTTTTTTTCAATTGGAGTAGATAGATCTATCGCCCGGTTCACACTCCACCCACGTCTATTGAACAGGTGTAGAGGCTCATCTCTTTTTCCCTGTTTAGGATGTGGTTTTCGGCTTTCTCTTTTCCAATCTTCTCACTTTGTTTTTTGGGTTTTTTTTCAATTGGAGTAGATAGATCTATCGCCCGGTTCACACTCCACCCACGTCAATTGAACAGGTGTAGAGGCTCATCTCTTTTTCCCTGTTTAGGATGTGGTTTTCGGCTTTCTCTTTTCCAATCTTCTCACTTTGTTTTTTGTTGTTTTTTTTTTCAATTGGAGTAGATAGATCTATCGCCCGGTTCACACTCCACCCACGTCTATTGAACAGGTGTAGAGGCTCATCTCTTTTTCCCTGTTTAGGATGTGGTTTTCGGCTTTCTCTTTTCCAATCTTCTCACTTTGTTTTTTTTGTTTTTTTCAATTGGAGTAGATAGATCTATCGCCCGGTTCACACTCCACCCACGTCTATTGAACAGATGTAGAGGCTCATCTCTTTTTCCCTGTTTAGGATGTGGTTTTCGGCTTTCTCTTTTCCAATCTTCTCACTTTGTTTTTTTTGTTTTTTTCAATTGGAGTAGATAGATCTATCGCCCGGTTCACACTCCACCCACGTCTATTGAACAGATGTAGAGGCTCATCTCTTTTTCCCTGTTTAGGATGTGGTTTTCGGCTTTCTCTTTTCCAATCTTCTCACTTTGTTTTTTTTGTTTTTTTCAATTGGAGTAGATAGATCTATCGCCCGGTTTACACTCCACCCACGTCTATTGAACAGGTTAAGAGGCCCATCCCTTGTTCCTTGTTCCTTGTTTAGGATGTGGTTTCCGGCTTTATCTTTTCCAATCTTTTCACTATTACGTAGCCCCCAGCACATCAGTGGCGTTACCGCCTTGCTCGGGGTGATTAAAAAAAATCGAAGAGATATAAAAGAAAAAAGAAGAAAAGCAAAGTGACGAAAAGTAAATAATAAGCGAAAGAAAAGAAGTAGAAGCAAATATAGAAGAGGAAAGAAAAAGAAAATAAGAAGAAAAGAAAGGAATTAAACGAAAAAGAAAGTTATGTAAAGCTAAGTAGAGGCAAAAAGATGTTCATTAATCATCAGTCTTGGTCAATTAAGATTTTAAATGGCTGCTTCTGTGAATACCTAGGAATTATGATTCCCTTGCCGTCAATTGCAACATTCTAAGATGTCGTATGATTTGTATAATAGTAGTTCAAACCATAACTAAAAAGGTTTTTGTACGTACAGTTAAAATGCGTAATCAGTCTAAATGGATAGTAAATTTTCCAATCACCGATTAGACGTGGCACAAGGCCGAAAGTATGGGGCACCCAGTGAGGATCGCTCTCACTACTCGGTTGTAACAAGTTCTAGCGAGACAAGCTTGCTAACGATTACACCACGCCGTGATCTAAATGGATTGTCTGCAAAATTTATGCCTGCTACAGTCATCCATGTGATCCATCGTCATCCAGTAGCTGTAGTTGTGTTGTTTTCGTTTGCTACTCTGGTAACACTCAGAAAGTAAATCACACAACGTAGAAACTGTTTTTCTTTAAAGAATGCACAAATTAATTAGTGTGTTTGGATATTTTTTTTTTTGTTTTTTTGTTGTTGATTACTGCATAGTTTTACTGTTTGATATGCACACTGAAAGAACACTTTCTTGTTTGATCCAAATACTATTCATGAAAAAAATGTTATTCTGTGTTGTCGTTTATGTGGTTTTCGACGTTAAAGCGACGATAGAATTTATTACAGTCTAGTTTAGCATTTTATAAATTCTCATATATAAATCAAATCTATAATCCATCAGTTGATGTTTTCATTAATATTTAATACTAGCAGAATAGCCCGGCGTTGCTCGGGTGTAATGAAAGCTTTAAAACTAATCCATGATCCTGAAGCTCAGATTCTTTGGGCGTTGGCACGAAAGACTAAAAAGTAATAGTTGTTTCCATTTAAAGCGAAACCGTAGACTGAAAGAAAAATGAATGGATGTAAGTCAAATTTTGATTTCTTGGTATCGATATCAAATAAGTTTTTTTGTCGTAAACTGAATTTTGAAGGCTAAATAAGTCCTCTGAGTAAATGGTATCATGACTGAGACTAAGAGCTACAATTATACCTACTTACAGTCAAACCCGAAGCAAAAATTAAAATGAAAGGACTGAAAAAATACAGACACACACACAAACATCTTTCCTTTTATTTATTTATATATATATATATATATATATATATATATATATATATAATTATCGATTTTCTGCACTATTGTAAGAACTGGAACCTTGAAACTTTTGAATATCGTTTCTTATGTCTTTATCTATGAGTGTATCAAATTTGATTAAAATCGGACCACTTTTACTATAACCCGATTTTTTCAATTATCGATTTTAGATATTTATCGGGGGTACCGCGACACAAAACCTAGCTAAGAACACTCGCAGACGCTTATAGTACAACTGTGGAAATTTTCAAGAAAATCAGTTCAGCCGTTTCGGAGTCTGTAGGTAACGGACACACACACACACACACACACACACACACACACACACACATACAAAGTTCCATGTATAATTAAGTTTAAATATCACTTGTTTCACTGAGCCACAAGATTATAAGCTAATCAGAGTGATAAGAAAGGACTACAAATAAACTGCAAGAAAACCGAATGCCTGGTCATCAGTAAAAAGGGCAGACCAAAATGCCAAATACAGGTCGGGGAAAATAGAATCAAGCAGGTAAAAAAAAAAATTTAAATACCTGGAAAGTGTTATAACAGAAAACGGAAAGTACGACACTGAGATCCGAAGGCGAATTGGCATGGTGAGGGAAGCATTCTAGAAGTTGAGTAAAGTATTAAGAAACAGGGCAATTATATTCAATAGAAAAATGAACCCTCATTTTGTGGTCAAGGTAGTTTCTATACATTTATATTCTAGATTTACGGGCTTGAGTTAGTGGATGGTAGAGCCGGGTTTGGTTGGTGTAACAGGAAAAAGCTTGCTAAGAGGCACCAGGGATAGGGAGACGTGAAAAGCACATAGAAGAAGAATATATATGCCAACTGTTTATAAGAAATTATAATGCGGGTATAAAATGGGGGATCAATTCTATATTATAATAATATATAAACTGTTCCCTCATTTTGTGGCCATGCTAGTTTCTATACATTTATATTCTAGATTTATGGGTTGAGTTAGTGGATGGTAGAGCCGGGTTTGGGTGGTGTAACAGGAGAAAGCGTGCTAAGAGGCACCAGGGATAGGGAGATGTGGAAAGCCATGATCACCTACGTCCTGAAGGAGCAGGGCACATTGAAGAAGAAGAAACCTTTTACATTTTGGAAGTCAGTAAATATAAAGTAACGTAGTTTGCTCTGGTCAGCATTAACGACAGTCATCGTTTGATGATATTGTTTAGCATTCACTGCCATATTGATATACTGTATATAGCAATCCAGTCTTCTCTTCTTGGTTTCTAGCGAAATTGTCCTGTTTCTTAATACTTTACTCAACTTCTGGAATGCTTCCTTTGCATTTCTTTCGATGAGCATCGATGCGAACAATGTTATTACCTTGAGGTGGATTATTATATAAAAGAGAAAAATATGGAAATTATTTTCTGACTCTGGCAATTCTTATAAAGTTAACCTGTATCGCGGTTAAGCCTTGCAGATTGAATAAGCTAGTCTTTCCAGCAAGAATTTCCACCTAGATTACTGAAAGAAAGCTGTAGGCTTATTTAGCCTACCATAACATACTTGCTGTCGTCTGCTAAAGGTGCACCATTCTATCTTCTTACAAACAGATACATAACCGCATCCCCCAGAAAAAGTTCACCTTATCCAGTATGGATTCCAACGTTAAGGAATCCACTTATACACAGATCGACCTCCAGTTTTGCATTAGATACTTTCTCGTAAAAAGTCTACTTATATACATATCTATAAAGTATTCACCAGTGCAAATATTATGAATGCCATTTCTTCTATTAAATAAGATTATATTTTATGTTTCGTTTTTTTTCTTTTTGCTTTGAACTTTTATAAATATAAAATAATAATTTAGAGAAAACGTTATAAATAAATACGGTGAATTTTTTTATATTATTTGCGTCAGTTACCCCAGTCTAATATCCTTATCTTTGTTACTATTAATGGAAGTGTTAGTCAAGAAAGAATATTTCCAGTTTGCATTTCTCTTTTGTAGTTATGATTATATCCGCGATATAATAACACCTTGATACACAGACGGGACAGAATATTTGAAAGAAAAGAATGGTAAATATACATAATTCCCAATTAAGCTTTTAGGCCGATATATATATATATATATATATATATATATATATATATATATATAAGCTTATCACAAATTGTCCCACACAAAGATTTTATAACATAAGTATACAAGAGAAAAGGGAAAAAACGAGAGACAATGTTACTTGCAATATTTCCTAACGGGAAGGTTGGTGCCTTCTATCTACCTGGTGAGACCAAGTTGGTTACTCATTATGTCCTAACGCTGTGACGCCTGTCTTCTCCGTGAGCTACATAGCAACTGGCGTTAGCAAACATGATTTTCCATTATCGGGATAAGAAGTTTCTGCCTCACGTAACTTTATCAATTGGTGTTATTACCGGCGGTCACATGACCACCGTTTTAATCCTGTTAAAAATGTTTAACAATCCAGAAGCCAGAAGTCAACAGTTACCTGAAGAAGGCCGAAGGGCAAAACGACCGAAATACTGATGATAAAACGAATACATTAGTTAAGTTATATATAATATAATTAAAGGCAAAAAACCATAAAGATAAAGCTTAGTTAAATATAAGAATAAAATGAACAATAAATGAGACAATACTCTGTTAGAGATTCGGGTGGCTGGAAAAAAACGTATAGAATAAGAAAGTCGATCAAAGAAATAGATGATCATGACTCTTCACAACTTCCTATCGCTTGTAGTTCCGAGCAACATTCGTCCCTTAGCCAAGTATTCCGCACCCGGTTCCGTCATCCATTCGCATAAGCTCGTCGGGTAGTTGATCCGGTGCCTTCCCTTGCTCGTTTTGCCTTCGCTATATCGCTGTGAGTGTCAATTTCTCCAAACCCTTCTTCCTCATTATTTCAAGCATTCACTGTCATTCAAGAGGACTAGTATTATTTAACGTTTCAGCACTATTTTTTTTTCCGGTTCGAAGGAAACTTTCACGTTTCCTCTTACTTTGCTTAATTTTTTTTTTAAATTTTTCTTTGCTTTCATAATACGCGTTCGGATTTCAGGGTCATATTTTCCATCCCTTGTAATAGAAGGTGAGAATCAATCTAAGTCCCAGTTTTACATGAAAATTAAATCATTTGAACAAAGACCATTTTTCTTCTTGAGATTTGGCTAAAGTTACAAGAGAAACTAAGCAGAAAACATGTAAAAATAGAAAATATTTCAACACTTAATAAGAGTGAATTAAATATAAGGAAATGAGGGAAAATGGGTGTAAAATGTTGAATGAGGTTAAACACAAAACCCCCAAAAACAATATTTAAATTAGAATAAAAGTAGCCCCCGAAAAATATTCTGAAGGGTAAGCCTAAACAGATCTCGATTTGGCACCAGTTAACGCAAACAAAATTCATATTCCAGTTGAATTCCTAGCATTCAGTTACTCGCAAATACCCTTGGGAATGGTATTAATCCGTCTCTTCCCTCCAGTTATGGGTTAAATAACAGGATAGATTGGGTTCTATAGCCTTGGTTGGCAACCAGTCTATCGCAGAAAGCAATGGCAACTTACTGTGGTATAATCTTCTGCCCAGTCAGTCATGTCTCTTTCGAGACATGATCGCCCAAGCGTGTATCACGTACGGCACTTAACTGACTGACTGAATATAATAGTTGGAATAATGATTGAGTCATAAAGTGGGGGATCAGTTTATTACTTCATAACAATAGGAAACCGATCCCCCACTAATTACTACATAATAATATAATACATTACGCGCAAATACCCTTGGGAAAGGTATTAATCCGTCTCTTCCCTCCAGTTATGGGTTAATTAAAGGGTCGGCAACCTATGGCCCGAGGACTGAATCCGGCCCGCGAGCCTGATTACCAATGACTATTTTTAAGACGAGAGACGAGGCTTTCGAATTCAACAAAAGGCTTGCTGTTATCCTTAATCTCAAATAATGGATACATATTAGTTATGACCCTTGGATACATGAAAAGATAACAGAAGCGAAACGAACGATAAAGCAAAAGAGGCCAGGGAGGGACTGACATGCGAGGGAGGGACTGACATGCGAGGGAGGGACTGACATGCGAGGGAGCAGAAATCTAAAGATAGTTAAACATACGCACATTATACATACATGCCTCATGAATGGGTGGATGATACCGCATGTGTACGTATGTGTATATGTTTGCAACTATTTTTACTCGTATGTATGGGTATATGTGTTTCGTTTTTGTTTGATGTGTGTGTGTGTGTGTGTGTGTGGTTCGTTTGTGGTACACTTTTCAATAAGTTTCAAACCTACACGCCATAATTTCATCCATTTCACTTCGGTTGATTTTTTTTCACTTTGAAGTATTTTGACGTTCCTTGAGGAAAAGTAATTTTTGTTAGGTGTTTTTTAAATTTATATATTCTTTTGTTTTTCTCATTTCTCAATGTTTATTTTCATTATGCTTTTAAATATTTAGGTTGACAGGGGTCTGGATATGTAATTTTCCTTTATTTTTCATTAATGGCCCACCAGCGGAGTCGAATGAGTTGCCGACCCCTGGGTTAAATAACAGAACAGATTGGGTTCTATAGCCTTGGCTAGCAACCAGTCTACCGCAGAAAGCAATGGCGGGATAATCTTCTCTCCAGTCAGTCATGTCCCTTTCGAGACATGATCGCCCAAAGCGTGTATCACGTATGGCACCTAACTGACTGACTGAAGATACATAAAGAATTTGATTTCTTTTTTAAACTGAGCTCATTTTCCACAGATATTATTTTTCAAGATGGCGGTGTGTACCAATGCAATACAAAAAGATAACTAATATGAAAATACAGAATATTTGAGTTCACAAATATCACATATTCTCAAAGAAAACTGAAATAACTTAGAAATTAATTTTAAGTTCTAAATTACAGGATCAGTCAGTTAAGTGCCGTACGTGATAGACGCTTTGGGCGATCATGTCTCGAAAGAGACAGAACTGACTGGGCAGAAGATTATCCCGCAGTTGGTTGCCATTGCTTTCTGCGGTAGACTGGTTGCCAGCCAAGGCTATAGAACCCAATCTATCCTATTATTTAACCCATAACTGGAGAGAAGAGACGGATTAATACCTTTCTCAAAGGTATTTGTACATAAGTGAATAAATACCGGTAAACAAATATGTGAATATATTTTTGTGCGGGTTGATAGATTTTATCAAATATAAATGAAATTTTATAAAATCAAACTGGCTCATTTATTCTCAAAAACTATTTATTTTATATGAGTAACAAAATTTACTGGTAAGTTAGAAATGATATTTTGGTTTGGGAACAGGTAAATATTTGTGGTTTGTATATGAAGCTACAGGAAAATATTGGAAATATATACATGTGTCTAGAAACATTTACAGGATGCGATGAGTAAAAAGTCGCCATTTTATATTTTAAATTTCGCGTATGCCCGTTTTCTTTTTTATTCTATCAACTATACAGTATAGTACGGTCAGTTGGGCACCGTCTGTGAAAAAAATTAAAAAAAACAGGACACAATTCACTTGTGTTGCAGTAAATTATGTGTTTATTATGAACTTCTAAAAAATATTTCCATATATAATCCTCTACGAAATATCGAGCACTCTTAATAATGTAAATCACAACAAACCGTAGACTGCCAACCCATTGGTTTGTACTACTTCAAAGATTATATATACGCATGCTATATTAAATAAAATTCCGAATTCTACATTTGTTGTATAGCTATTTCAGCGAAGAATATCGCTTCTTCGCTGAATAGCTATACAACGTATGTAGAATTCGGAATTTTATTTGGCTCTGTAAATAGATAATGCTATGTACATCGAGCCCCCCACCTGGATAATTTTAAATATTGATAAAATTAATATTAATAGGATCTGGGTTTTTTTTTAGATTTTACCTATATATATATATATATATATATATATATATATATATATATATATATGAAAGCACAAAAATAAGCCTATATATATATATATATATATATATATATATATATATATAATATGGGCTCCTGGCCGAGTAGTTAGAACATGCACTTTCTGACCATAAAGCCCAGGTTCGAATCTTCCCATAGTTGAATTGTTTACATAATTTTAACGATCTGGAGGAGGCCATTTCAGCGTCTGGCACCTTTGAAAAGTGCTTGATAACCAAACCTAGAGAGTAAAAATTGCGTAGCCAATGGTTGTGTACGCTTGAAGTCATTAGTCATCCTGACCGAAGGTTTGAGCTTCCTGGCCTTGTTCAGAATGTCGTTCACACAGGATAACTGTAACTAAGAACCTCTCAGCATAGTCGAAGTATAAACCACAAGTGAGCTTTGCAGGTGTTGAACAAACACAAGTGTGTCTGCCACGAGTGACCAGTCTAACATATATATATTAAAATTTTTTTAATCGTTTCATCCGAAACAAGGCGGTAACGCCACTGATGCGCAGGGGGCTACATAAGAGAAAAAGATTAGATAGGAAGAGAATCAAGAGAAAGACGAACCAGGTACAGAGGGTGTCAGAGAAGGGAGCAAGAGAAGGATGGGAATACAGGTGTGATGACAGTTGCAAAGATAGAGAGAAAGGAAAAGATATACAGGGTGGTGTAGAAAGACCTAGTGTCAAGTGGTTAAGATATGGGTATTGATATTGCATTTAAATTCCTGGAGGTTGTAGCCGTCAGGAAAGCAAGAATATGGAAGAGAGTTCCACAGGCGGAAAGTGCGAGAAAAGAAGCTGATGAAGTAGAATTGTCGGCTGCATTTGGTTGATCTAACTGTGAATGGGTGGGACCCAGTTGCCAGTCTGGCTGCACGAGTAAACGCATGTGAAAGGGGCACCAGTGACTTAAGTTCGTCGAAGCAGAATCCATGAAAATATGTATAGAACAGACAGAGGGAAGCCACATCCAGTCGGTGAGAAAGTGGCTGACGTCGAGCCGCCAAGTCGGTTCTTATCACATTACTGATTCTCCTTTGAAGCCTGTCGAGAACACTGAGATGAACAGTGGGGGCACCTGACAAAGTATGACAGCACAATTCTATGCTCGGGCGGATGGTTGAATTGTATATGTACAAGATGGATTCAGGCGGAAAAAAACATCCTGGCACGACACAGTGATCCAAACTTCCTTCCTAGCTGTGGATTTAGCTATTGAAATATATGGGAAAATGTTGATCGCTTTTGCTTATGTATTTGTTTCGGGAATAGGTATTTATTTGCTCATGTATTCATCTAAAGTAAATCTACATATATTGTACTTGATTCATGAATCATTTGGGTTGCGAATAGGTAGATATTTGCCGTTTATAGATGAGGGAAATATTGATCGCTTATACTTGCGTCTAGAAACATTTATTTGGTTCGGGACTAAAAAAAAATGTTTGCTCCCAGATATACGAATCTGTAGCGAAATATTGATTGCTTATACTTGCGTTGTGGAGCATTTTTGCTTCAGGAATAGGTAAATATTTGTCCTTTATTGATGAATAATATCCAGTGAAATATTCATCAATTACACTTGGGCCCAGATGTATTTATTTTTTGTGGGAATAGGAAACTAGAAATAGATTTGTCGTTTGTAGAAAAAGCTGTAGGGAAATGTTGATCGCTTAAAAATAAAGCTAGTGGCATTTATTTGTTTTGGGAATGCGTAAATATTTCCCGCTTATATATAAATTTATACGGAGGTATTGATTGTTTATGCTTACCTCCAGAAACATTTTTTTTATTCGCGAATAGGTTAATATTTTATTTATTTTATTGATGAACTAGCAGTATAGCCCGGCGTTGCTCGGGTGTAATGAAAGCTTTAAAACTAATCCATGGTCCTGGAGCTCAGACTCAGCCTAAAGAATATTTGAAAAAATAAAATAATTGCGACAATTTACCAGTCGCACCTAATATATATACATATATATATACATATATATACATATATATATGTATATATATATATATATATGTATATATATATATGTATATATATATATATATATATATGTATATATATATATGTATATATATGTATATATATATATGTATATATATGTATATATGTATATATATATATGTATATATATATAAATATATACATATATATAAATATATATATATATATATATACATATATATATATATATATATATATATCATATATATACATATATATAAATATATATATATATATATATATATATATATATATATATATATATATATATATATATAAATATTTATATATAAATATATATATATACATATATATAAATATTTATATATAAATATATATATATACATATATATAAATATTTATATATAAATATATATATATACATATATATAAATATTTATATATAAATATATATATATACATATATATAAATATTTATATATAAATATATATATATATAAATATATATAAATA
>JBBBDQ010000324.1:1642500-1667500 GCA_037127315.1 Ascarosepion bandense | reverse complement strand
AACGATAAAAAAAAATATTTGTTTCAACATACATAAAAGTAGCTAAAAGTTTTAGCTTCAAAATGTATAGCTTCAAAACGCCAATTCCGCGATTTCTTCCGTTTTTTCGTGATTATGGAATATCTGCGTTCCGAGAGTATGTTATTTTGTTTAAAGTACAATTCATTGTGGACTCAATATGTTCGGGGGGTAGCGCAAGTTGCATTATGTGGGTAGAGGAGCCGCAGGGCGCATTCTGCGACGGGCGATGTTGCTAAGCACGGCACTGTCTATCAGAAAACTGAATGCATGGTTAAAAGTAAATAGAGGAGCCCAAAATATCAACTCTAAACCGGGATACTAAAATCAAGCAGATACAGGAATTTAAATACCTGGGAAGTGTTCTAATAAAAGACGGAAAGTTTGGCACTGAGATCCGAAGACATATTGGCATGGTCAAAGATGCAATCCAAGAAGGTCAGTAGAGTATTGAGAAACATGGAAATTATGCTGGAAAAATAATGATGTCTGTCATATTGTTATATGATGTCTGTCATTAAGGAAAGACTTGAAGCAATCGAAAAGTAGCTCTACAGAAGGATGATGAGAATATCATGGACAGAACGTGTGAGCAACGATGAAGTTTTGGAGAAGGAAACTGATAGTTAACATTAGGAAAATACAGCTGATGTTTTTGGAACATGTAATAGATGTATGCGGGTGGTACAGGAGATATCGGCTCGGAACGAGAAATTAGGAGAACCGAGTTCGAATTCCAGTTGAATTATTTGCAATATACCCTTTGGAAATGTATTAAACCGTCTCTTCCCTCCAGTTATGTGTTAAATATCAGAACAGATTGAGTCCCATAGCCTTGCTTGGCAACCAGTCTACCGCAGAAATTAATGGCAACATACCGCGGGATAATCTTCTTCCCATTCAGTCATGTCTCTTTCGAGACATGATTGACAAAGCGTGTATTACGTAAGGCATTTAACTGACTGAATGAGGAAGGACGGCTTGGAGAATCTAATGCTCACGTGAGGGATAGAGGAGAAGAGAGAAAAGGGAAAACAACGCATGTTATTCTTGGTGAACTTGAGCAAATGTATCGTCGAGCGAGGATTGAGTGAGATAACAGGAGAAAGGGTATTAAGAGCGACAGGGGATAGGGAGATGTGGAAGATCATAATATTTGTCGTTTGGAGATGAACCCATAGTAAAATACTGACCCCATATACTTATTTCTAGAAGCGTAGATTTTGATTTTTTTATGGAATAGGTAAATATTTTGCGTTTCTATAAGAATCTGTTGGGAAATATTCATTGCTTATTGTGGAAAAATTGTGAAAACGACTTACCAACGAGTCTGTGCGTCGTGTAAAATCCAGCTGCTCCGTGGTTAAAAGAACCAAAATTGCGGCCCCCATGTTTTATGCTAGGCGGTCTCGGCGAGTTAACGAGAAATCTCGTTGTCTCGTCATGCAAATTATGGTCAGTCCTCGACTGTATAAAGAAATCCGTTTTTTTTTGGTAGAACGACAGAGCACGTTTTTGTTTCTTGCAGACCGTGCGTGGGTTGTTTAAATGAAGAAGAAGGAGGAGGATGATGATGATGATAATAATAATAATAATAATCATCGGCGACTCTCGCCTTTTTTTTCTACCACACTTATACTTTTGAGTAAAAGCATTTATTTATTCCGTGGGTGGGTAATATTTGTCGGTTATTTCATGAATAGGTCATATGTCGTTATTGATGAACCTATGGGGAATTATTGAACGCTTATACTTGAGCATATCAGCATTTATTTATTTCTTGAATAGGTAATTATTTCTTTGTTTATTGGTGAAGATATACGGAAATATTTATGGGTATTAATTAAATCTAGAATCATTAAATTGACCGGGAATATGTTAATATTCATCGTTTATAAATGAAACTGTAAAAAAATTATTGATAGCTTATACTTACGTCTTGACTCTTTTATTTGCTCTTGAAATAGAAAGTTATGAATCTAGAGAGAAAAATTGATCGACTATATTTGTGTATAGAAGCATTTATTAGTTGCTAGTATAGGTAAATATTTGTCGTTTATAGTTGAATAATCTATAGGGAAATATTGATAGCTTACAATTGCGTCTAGAATTCGGTCGGGTTTCAATCCTGGCTAAAAGCAATCGGATGTCTAACCATAGTGATGAACTGTAATACAACGAAACAGATCTGTCTGCGGATGACTATTTATGCTCTCACACACTCTGAAAGAATGGTAGACTTTGAACAACAGTAGCTACTCTAGCATCTACGCATCGTTCATTCAGCAATGAATTAGAACACTCTCAGCTATTGGACGTGTATAATGATAATATACGCGCTAAAAAGTCTGCCTCCTTTTACCGAGCGCCCATAGCTCAGAGGTAGAATCGCAGACTGACGCCAATTCGGTTGGGTTTCAATCCTGGGTTAAAAGCAACCGGAGTATAACCGTACTGATGAACTGTGATACAGCGAAACAGATTTGTCTGCGGATGACTATATATATATATATATATATATATATATATATAGATATATATATATATACATATAGATACACACACACACACACACACACACACACATACACACACACACACATATATATATATATATATATATATATATATATAAGGAACGAAGAAAATATTAACAACGTTCAAAGCATTAATTTAAAAGAGTGCTCAATATAAAAATAAAGCTATAAATATTTATTAAAAATTATAGTTTAGAACATGAACAGATTATCATCTACTACAAAGTGTACATTTTGTTTCGACAAGGAAAAAACAATGTCTCATCAGGTAGTGTGAAGGAAGATAGTATATTCTTTTCTTTATATTGGTAAATTTTGTGTGAGTGGTAAATGGAATAAAGAAAATGAGAAATCAGAATTGGGTGTTGTAAATTAGAATTTGAAAAAGAAGAGGAAAATGTGGGGAGGAGAGAGGGGGTTAATGACCATGTTGAAAAGCTTAGAGACAGGTTTTACGGTAGAAGATAAGATTTTTTGGGGGGTGGGGGGTTTCATCATTTCGCCCCGAGCAAGGCAGAAATGCCACTGATGTGCAGGGGGCTACATAACTGTAAAAAGATTAATTAGAAAAGAGTGAGGAGTACAAACTAGTTGGAAAGGAGCAATAGAAAGCTGAGAAAGCAGGTGCGATGACAGATACATAGGTGGAGAGAAAGGGAAGGTTATACAGGGGAGGGGAGAGAGCTAGAGTCCAGTGGTTAGTAGATGAGTATTGACTTTGCATTTAAATTTCTGGAGGTTGTAGCCGTCAGGAAAGCAAGAATATGGGAGCGAGTTCCACAGGCGGGAAGTGCGAGAGAAGAAGCTGAAGGAGTAGAATTGTCGTTAGCATTTGGCTAACCTGACTGTGAATGGGTGGGACCCAGTTGCCAGTCTGGTTGCACGAGTAAACACCTGTTGAGGAGACACCAGTGACTTAAGTTCGTCTGAGCAGAAGCCATGAAAATATTTATAGAACAGGCCAAATTTCGACGGTGGGGAAGTGACTGCAGTCGAGCCGCCAGATCAGTACCTATCACATTACAGACTCTCCTTTGGAGCCTGTCAAGAACACTGAGAACGGCAGGGGCGCCTGACCATAAATGGCAGCAGTACTCCATGCACGGACGGATAGTTGACTTGTATATATGCAAGATGGATTCAGGCGGAAAAATCATCCTGGATCGACATAGTGACCCAACCTTCTTAGCAGTAGATTTTACTATGTTTTCAATATAGTGGTTCCATTTGAGGTCTGAGGACAGGGTAAGTCCGAGGAGGCGTAGTGTATTGCTCTCCGGGAGAATCGCTTGGTCCATGCTTATGGGAGGCAGGAGAGGTTGCCTGTAATGGTTGACAGACAACAGCTTGGTCTTAGACGAAATGAAGTTGACAAGCCACTTCTTGCCCCAGTTCACCACAGAGTGTAGATCCCGTTCAAGGTCAGCAGCGAGATTATGTCTGTCCGCCACGACAGGTTTCTTACTGGTTCGGGAGTATATTGTAGTGTCATCTGCGTAGATGCCTACTTGGGGCTTGATCTCATCTGGGAGGTCGTTGATGAAAACAAAGAAGAGCGTCGGGCCCAGGATATAGCCCTGTGGGACACCAGCATTCGTGCTGTAGGATGAAGAGACACGCCCATTCAAAACGAACTGCATTTTGCGGTTTATGGTCCTTTAACTTATCTTCTACTATCTCTAAGTTTTTCAACGTGTTCATTAACCACCTCTCTTCTCGCCCTCATTTTCCTCTTTTTATTCAAATTTTCAAATTCTAATCTAGAACTCCCAATTGTGATTTCTCATAAATCGCACAATAAAGGCAGTATTGAACAGACATGCCTCCCAAATCTACCATACGAACGCGGGAGTACCTCAAGGCTCTGTTTTAGGTCCTACGCTTTTCCTGATCTAGCCTAACGATCTCCGCGATGTGATAAGATCCCGAGTAGGCATATACACTGAGGGCATCACCGTTTACTCTCGCCTCAATCAAAAATCTGCCGAAGTTGACAAAGCGAACCTGGCCGCCGAGCTTGAGAAGGACCTCCAATCTGTGGTGGACTGGGGTAAGAAATATCTCGTAAGTTTTAATGCTTCCAAAACGAAGCTGCTATTTAGTAACCATCATAGATAATCGCTCCTAAACCCCACCATTAGCATGGATCAGGGTAGCCTCCCTGAGAGCAAAACACTACTCCTCCTTGGCCTGACACTTTCAGCGGGCCTTAAGTGGAATGACTATATCGAATCCATAGTGAAATCCGCTGTTAAGAAGGTCGGTTCACTGTGCAGGACCAGGAAGTTTTTCCCGTCTGAAGTCATCCTGCACATATATAAATCTACCATCCGCCCGTGTACTGAATATTGCTACCACATCTAGTCGGGTGCGTCTGCTATTCACCTCAAGGTTCTTGACATAATCCAACGGAGAATCTGTAATGTGATCGATACCGACTTGCCAGTGCGTTGTGGTGCAGCGGATATCGACTCGGAACGAGAAATCGGAGCGATGAGTTCAAATTCCAGTCGAATTCCTTGTATTCACTTACGCGCAAATACCCTTGGGAAAAGTATTAATCCGTCTCTTCCCTCCAGTTATGGGTTAAATAACAGGACAGATTGCGTTCTATAGCTTTGACTGGCAACCAGTCTACCGCAGAAAGTAATGGCAACCCACCGCGGTATAATCTTCTGCCCAGTTAGTCTCTTTCGTGACATGATCGCACAAAGCGTGTATCACGTATGGCGCTTAACTGACTGACTGACTGACTGAATATAATATTTGGAATCATGAAGGCTTCTACTGGTGATAAAGTGGGGGATCTCTTTTCTATTGTTATGAAGTAATAAATTGATCCCACACTAATTACTACGTAATAATATAATACATCTCTTCTACCTGTAGCTATGAGTCAAATAACAGGACAGATTTGGTTCTATAGTCTTGGCTGGCAACCAGTCTACCGCAGAAAGTAACGGCAGTCACTCTCTTTCGGGGCATGTCACGTATGGTATTTAACTGACTGACTGATTATTTCTTACGAATCACCGAGTAATAAGAAACTTTTGGCGTCTCATAACCCATATTCATGTCTCGCAACCCAAATAAGTATCTTCCATTATTATTATTATTATTATTATTATTATTATTATTATACCTTTTCGCATCCATCAAAACTTCCGGTTATTTTCATCTCCAGACAATGTGAGCATTAAACGAAACCTCGCATATACTGATCAAATTCCATTATAACATGCAGTCACAAGTTTCTGTCAGGCTATATTTCCGTTTCCGTAAGCACTTGATCTCACTGATTAAACATTTTAGTAGATATAATATCGTATTCATCAAATTTTGTTACTGTTTTCAAATAAAAATAAACTAAATCATTTACTTTTCTGCGTGAAGTAAACATTATCTACTAAATCAACCACCGCGCTTTTTTCTATCGTCTGTATACTTGAAAAAATAACATCTTGTCAGAATTTTTATAAACTAAGATCTATATTTTATTTCCTTAGAGATGTTTCACGAAAGCATAATTCACTTACATCACGAACAATGCAGTGAATCAGGTATTATTTCAGAAAGACTGACATAAAATAAAATAAGTGAAATTTAAAAAGAGAAAGAGAGAAAAATTCTAAATGGATGAGTAAAATCGATAGAAGTCGTGGACAAGAAGAACGTAAAGAAAATTGGACGATTTTGAAGTTTCTCTAAGTGGTCAACTTTTTTTTAAATTTCAAAGAAATGAAAGAGGTCACTAAATCAACAGTATTCAAAAACTTAAAATGTAAGCCTGATGACAGACATTTTCATTTTATTTATTTGCAATAATAAGAACAAAGCAATTGGATGAAACAGAAAGTGGGTGAGAAGAGTTAAAAGCCTAACAGTTAATTTTTAGTAGGCACCTCCACTCATTTTTCTTATACCTAAATTTTAATTAAAATTTTAAAAATAAATAAGTTATTTTCAAGCTTTAAAATTGGCTTTAATTGAAAGCCAACGGATTAAATCTACTAATTTCAGTAAGCAAAATACCCTGGTGTATTTTAAACCGAAATTATATTGATCGGAATCAAAAACTTTTAAAATTTTGTACAAAATTTTAAAAGTTTAAAAATTTCCGCCATTTTTCATCGATTGTAAACAGAAGCCAATTCTCGGTTTTAAAAAAATCTTACAAAAATAAAATACACCTCACTGACACATTATTTTCTTCATATTACCAATCCAAACTTACATTAGGTTGACTTGAAACAAGAATTATTTGCTTACTGTTTAGAAAATGTTTCAAAAAGCATTCCTTAATGACGGTAGCCTTGTTATCACAGCTGTCAACACTACCAGGAGGCGATAATGAATGATTTACAGCAGCTGGTCAAAAGTATGGAAGACTAATTTGGTATAAAAAGGTTTATATACAGATTTTTTTCATGTAAAGGAGGACAAACTTTGAATCACGTGACCTTTTAATAATAAAGATCGCGTATGGCCACCCGTACAAACAAAAAACGGGAAATCAACATGCAGAAAATTAAAATGTTTTTATTATTTTACAAAAAAAGGAGCACCCCTTTTTAGAGTAAGTGTTTAAATTTTTCGATTAATAAATATATTTGCCACACATTATTTAAAAAAAATTGAGAGACCTATGAAGAGGAAATTGTAAAAGACTTATGAAACTTTTTAGAAATTACTTAATAAAAAATAAAATAAAATAATAAAAATAAAAACAATTCTTGTAAAAATTCATTACTAACGGAAACATTTTTTTCTATTCAGACGATGATATAATTCTAATTTGTGTTGATAAAAGCAATTAAAAGTTTATCCAAATAAAAAATGGCATAGTTTTATTGCATTTTTGTTTTCCTAATTCGGAGCAGATTTTCTAAAAAGTGGTAGGTTTTGAAGAAAAAAAGACAGTTGATTTGCCTTCCCCAATGACTCCTGAATTTAATTAAAATTATCTATATGATATATCACATTTTTCGACATTTCTGGAAATTAATTGGTGGGTGGATAACATATTTATAAAAAATGTTTTTACCAATATTTTCTAAAAATAATTATTTCAAAACTTATTTCAGTCAGGTATGAGTAACTCCTGAAATTTTCAACAAAATCAGACGATTATTTGATTTTTGCAAGAATTTTCAAATTAATGTCTTTCACAGTCAAAAAATGCCTTCGCATAATATTACGTTTTGACGTAATAAAATCTATCGTCAATTTATCACTTGTACTGACGAGAGAAAGAAAAAGATTTTCTACCAATAAATGAGCCTGTTAGAACCTGTTAGAATAATTCTAAAAATTTGTAAAAATAATTGAAAAAATATTTTGATCTATCCTCTTAATGATAGCATAAACATTTTGCCGAGAAAACTTTGTTTTTATTTAGTTTGAGGACTTTTCCTTCAGTCTATGCTGCTTTTCCCAGCGAAAAAGTAGAGGTACCTAATACGCTTATAACACATCGTCCTGGATCTTGAAATATAAACACCGAATCTCTTGGTTTTTCTATTCATCGTGCAGTTTGTATTGTATTTAGTGGAATATTCTGATAATATTTTTCAAGCAAGATGTGTTATTCGCCCACAATTAGAATATACATTAACGTGGTGAATAAAGTACCTTGCTTTGACTGTTGTCTTCATCTTTGTTGCTATATTCACGAGGTTTCTGTCTTTTTAATTTCCGGTCTTCATCCGATGCTTGGAATTTCGAACCAAACCCTTTACATCGATCACTGGGGTATATCATTCTCGTTCCATGTGTCATGCCACTTCCGAAATTCATGTACTTATCTCCCTTTAACTTAACTCTCTCATACTTCTTTAGGTCAAGTCACTGACTCTAACCCACGTTTTCTCCCCTGGGCCTTGTGTCCTTGAAGGCCGGAGCGTACGACAGCACAAACACGCGTGAATATGGCAACTGAGATAAAGACAACAGTCCAAACAATGTAAATAATTTAGATACTACCTCATCTCAGAAGTATAGACAAATATTGCTGGGTTTAACCAATTTCTGGATAACTACATCAGTAGTGAGAAGCATACTCGTTTTCTAGGACATGATTATCCAGCAGTAGGTTGCTATTGCTTTCTGCGGTAGATTGGTTGCTAGAACCCAATCTGTCTTGTTTTAACCCATAATTGGAGGGAAGAGACGGATTAATACCTTTCCTAAGGGTATTTGCGCTTAAGTGAATGCAAGGAATTCATCTGGAATTCGAACTCGGCTCCCCCGATTTGTCGTTCCGAGCCGATATCCACTCCACCACAACGGCGACAAACACGTATATATAAAAATATAAATTTATATATTTATTTTTCGTTGGTGGTGTTTGTGTGGTGGAAGAAGTTAGCCATAGAGATATCGCGCACATACGAGGGAGCCGACGAGGATTGATTAGCTAGTCTCTGCTTCTTCAGCCAGAGGGGATATATATTCTCTCTATCTTCTTCTCTCATCTTCGGCCAGAAACACCAGACTTATATAACCTAAAACCTCAACGCATTTTTGCTTTTTCGGTTAATTGAGGTCAATCACATCTTTGTTGGCTATTCTCTTTGAAGCCTTTGTTGTTACACACCGCTCTCACCATCCACGGCTGCAGTATATTTTTTCAGTCACACTTTTGTCAGTCAAGGTAATATAATACAATAAAAAATCATTTGGAAGGAAATATGTTTTATAGATTAGCAATTATTAAATACTAGGAATTTTTGAAATAGCTGATGCGTTTTGATATTCTCCCAGTATTCCGTATTGTTAAAATAATCATTAACTTCTATTGCTTTCAAGAGAAGATAAATATTTGTCGTATAGAGATGAACCCATAGCAAAATATTGATTCTACATACTTACGTCTAGAAGCAACGTTTTTTTTTTTTATGGAACAGGTAAATATTAGACGTTTCTATAAGAATCTATTGAGAAATAATTATTGCTTATACTTTCGCGTAAAAGCATTTACTTCTTCTGCGGATGGGTAATATTTGTCGATTATTGATGTATGTGTTAGGAAATATTGGTCGCTTATAATTTGTCAAAAATGTCTATTTTATGAATAGGTTAGTATTTGTCGTTATTGAAGAATCTATGGGGAATTATTGAAGGCTTATGAGTCAGTTAAGTGCCATACGTGATACACGCTTTGGGCGATCATGTCTCGAAAGGGAAATGACTGACTGGGCCGAAGATAATCCCGTAGTAGGTTATCATTGCTTTCTGCGGTTGACTGGTTGCCAGCCAAGGCTATTGAACCCAATCTGTCCTGTTATTTGAATAATAGCTAGAAGGGGGAGAGATGTATTATATTATTAAGTCGTAATTAGTGGGAGGATCAGTTTATTACTTCATAACAATAAAAACTGATCACCCATTTTATGCCCAGTAGAAACCTTAATCATGTTTCCAACTATTATATTGAGTCAGTTAAGTGCCATACGTGATACACGCTTTGGGCGATCATGTCTCGAAAGGGAAATGACTGACTGGGCCGAAGATAATCCCGCAGTAGGTTATCATTGTTTTCTGCGGTTGACTGGTTGCCAGCCAAGGCTATTGAACCCAATCTGTCCTGTTATTTGTATAATAGCTAGAAGGGGGAGAGATGTATTATATTATTAAGTCGTAATTAGTGGGAGGATCAGTTTATTACTTCATAACAATAAAAACTGATCACCCATTTTATGCCCAGTAGAAGCCTTAATCATGTTTCCAACTATTATATTGAGTCAGTTAAGTGCCATACGTGATACACTCTTTGGGCGATCATGTCTCAAAAAACATGATTGACTGGGCAGAAGATTATCCCGTAATAGGTTGCTATTACTTTCTATTATTAGGTAGTAATTAGTGGGGGATCAATTTGTTACTTCATAACAATATAAAGCATATCACCCACTTTATGCCCAGTAGAAGCCTTAATCATGTTTTCAATTATTATATTCAGTCAGTCAGTTAAGTGCCATACATGATACCCGCTTTGAGCAATCATGTCTCGAAAGGGACATGACTGACCTGGCCGAAGATTATCCCGCATGAATTTGTCATTGCTTTCTGCGGTAGACTGGTTGCAGCCAAAGCTATAGAACCCAATCTGTCCTATTATTTAACCCAAAACTAGAGGGAAGAGACGGATTAATACCTTTCCCAAAGCTATTTGTGCGTCAGTGAATGCAAGGAATTCAACTGGAATTCGAACTCGGCTCCCCTATTTCTCGTTGCGAGCCGATATCCACTGCACCACAACACACATCTTATACTTGATTTAAAAGCAGTGCAGAAGTATTTGTTTCCTGAATAGGTAATTATTTAATCGTTTATTTATGAATATATACATGGAAATATTTATCGATTTTACTTGGTCTAGAATCATTTATTCGGTCGAGAGTATGTTAATATTGCTCCATTATATATGAATCTATGAGGAAATATTGATTGCTTGTACTTACGTCTTGAATCTTTTATTTGCTCTGGGAATATATAGATATGAATCTGGAGGGAAATATTGATCGACTATATTTGCTTATAGAAGCTTTTATTAGTTGCTAGGATAGATAAATATGAGTCGTTTATAGTTGAATAATCTATCGGGAAATATCGAACGCTTACATTTGCATCTAGAAGCATTTATTAGGTTTGGGAATAGGTAAATATTTGTCCTGTGTATATATGAATCTATAGGAAAATATTGATCTCTTATATATGCGTCTGGTGAAATGATGTGAGCAATGATAAGGTTTTGGAAAGAATGGCATTGAAAAGAAAACTAATAGTGAGCATCAGGAAGAGACAACTGAAGTTCCTGGGACATGCAATGAGGAAGGATGGTTTGGAGAACCTGATACTGACAGGCCAGATAGAAGGAAAAAGAGACAGAGGAAGGCAGCGTATAACATATTTGCAGAGCCTGATCAGGTGGATGACGGAACGAGGGTTGCGAAGTGTAACAGGAGCAAACATACTCTGAGCCACAAGGAATAGGAAGACGAGGAGAACCATGATCGCCTACGTCCTGAAGGGACAGGGCACATAGAAGAAGAAAATTTTTGAAGTTGTGTCACATTTTTAATTCAAGAAAAAATGATTTTGCATATATTAGCTCTTTCCTTATGCGGAAACATTCGGCATTCAATTAACATTAAACCTGTGTTACTATCTGTTAAAATATAGGAAATCATTATCTTTTAACAATTTTTCAGACAAATAGGTTTTTCTGATACACTAGTTGTTATTATATATTTACATTATTGATTAGTATTGTCCTCCTAATGTTTGAAGCAGTGTTGAACGTCATCAACTTCTATCACTATTCACTCTTTTTTATTTTTTTATTTTTTGCTGTTTCTTTTTAATCAGTTTCACCCCATGCAAGGCAGTAAAGCCACTAAGACACAAGGGGTTACAGGGTGGGGAAGAATTAGGAACAGAAACATTAATAATGAGCAGAAAGAGAAGAGTAATCAGAAGGACAATAGATAGTGATTGACATTGCATTTAAATTTTTGTTTTAATCTGTATCACCCCATGCAAGGCAGTAAAGCCACTAAGACACAAGGGGTTACAGGGTGGGGAAGAATTAGGAACAGAAACATTAATAATAAGCGAGAATATGAATGAGTAATCTGAAAGAGAGCAGATAGAGAATGACTTTGTATTCATTTTTTTTAATTTTATTTTCAGATGAAAGTTAGCTAGAAAATAAGGAAACGGAAGGGAGTTTCACGAACGAGAAGTGCGAGAAAAGAAACTGTTAGCCTAAAATTTACGGTTCAATTTTGAGCCGGCTCAATTGTAAATTGATGAGATCTCAACACCATCCAAGTCAGTCAGTTAAGTGCCATACGTGTTACACGCTTTGGGCGATCATGTCCCGAAAAAGACATTACTGACTGGGCAGAAGATTTTTCTACAGTAGGTTTCCATTACTTTCTGCAGGCGACTGTTTGCCAGCCAAGACTATAGAACCCAATCTGTTCTGTTGTTTCACCCATAAGTGGGGATTAATAGCTCTCCCAAGGTTATTTGCGCGTAAGTGAATGCAGCAAATTCAACTGGAATTCGAACCAGTGAAGTTAGTCAGTCAGTTAAGTGCCACACGTGCAACACGCTTGGGCGATCATGTCTCTTTCGAGACATGACTGACTTGGCCGAAGATTATCCCGCAGTAGGTTGTCATTGCTTCCTGCGGTAGATTGGTTACCAGCCAAGGCTATAGAACCCAATCTGTCCTATTATTTAACCCATAACTGGAAGGAAAAGACGGATTAATACCTTTCTCAAGGGTATTTGCGCGTAAGTGAATGCAATGAATTCAACTGGAATTTGAACTCGGCTCCCCGATTTCTCGTTTTGAGCCGATATCCACTACACCAGAACGCACATCCTAACAGTCAGTTAGTTGCCATACATGATACACGCTTTGTTATCCCGCAGTAGGCTGCCATTGCTTTCTGCGGTAGACTGGTCGCCAACCAAAGGCTATAGAACCCAATCTGTCCTATTATTTAACCCATAACTGGAGGGAAGAGACAAATTAATACCATTTCCAAGGGTATTTGTGCGTAAGTGAATGCAAGGAATTCCAGTGGAATTCGAACTCAGCTCCACGAGTTGTCCTTCCGAGACGATATCCACTGCACCACAACGCACATCCTAGTGAAGTGCTCCGCTTAAATTTACAAAAAAAAGAACTCTAGGTCATATAACAGAGAGCACATCCAAAAATTACCGTGAAAGTATTTATTGAAAAAACACAGAGAAGCAACACAACGTTGGAGGGAAAATGACTGAAGTTCAGCGGACAGATCATGACCGACAATATTGCTGATTTTGGAAAGTTTTCAGCTGATTTTGTTGCTGCTATCTGTTAGAGTTCTTGTTTATTCTGCAGAATCAGACCACGATGTTCGAAGAAGGATTTTCCTTGATAAACCTATTTTCTTTACTGGCCGGGACATTTTTTCAGCCATTAATCTGAAAAAAGCGTTTGTATTCAGCTGAGAGTTTAGATATTTCTGAAGAAATTTTTGTGATGGATTTCAGCAATATAAAAAGAAAAAAAAACATTTGACCTTAATTTGTTGAGTAGAAAGTGCTACCATCTGTTGAAATGCATAAAACATTTCTCTTCAAATAATTCCCCAGAATAATAGTTTTCTCAAGACCTTTAGCTATTATTGATATTCACAATATTGATGGTGTTTTTTTTTCTTAAAATCAACATCGTGATCATATAATTATTTTCTCTTCAGGTTAGAAGTGATATCCATACCTGTTTCCGCTGTCGAAAGGCCTCGAGTAATGTTGATTCTGTTATCTGGTACAATTCTTTGTGATTCTGAGATGTTTGAAGTCGGATGGACCTCGCTAAAACTTACATGCTTTACTCATTTGAATCAATTCTTTTCATGTCATACACTTCAGTTTTTGCTATTGTTGAAATGTCTCAAATGGTGTGGTTTCTGTTATTTGTTCCAGTTCCTTGTGACTCTGTAGCGAAGGTTCACGAGGTTCGAAGAAGGATGTTCCTCGTTAAGACCTACATGCTTTATTTACTTGAATCAATTCTCTTGATGCTATAGGGGTTGAAAGCCGACATTGATGCTTTCATTTCAGCCAAGAAATTTCGACTATAACTTTTCACGAGTTCTCTTCTGATGCACGGCCTCTAGTCTATACAGGAGTAACTTCTTTCGGCTTTACAATAGAAGCACAACAGACAAACAATCAATATAAGCGTTTCCTAAATTATGCTAAGATTTTGTTTGCTGATAGAATAGCACCTCGCAAATTCGGTGCAAAGATTACTGGAGGCTCTTCAAGAGTTTACTGAACAACATCAAACACTTGATACCTCCTCTTTTTAATTAGTTCAAAGTCCTGACGTCCACGGTAAAAGCGGTTGAATGCTTTGCTCGTAAATTATCTTCCAACTACAAAACCGACGCGTCTAGAGTAGCCACATCTGATTTTCTTCCTAGGACAGAGGCTTTGTTTCTTTTGTTTGTCTCTTAAATCCACCTGAGTCACCCGTCTTTGTTCTTTTCTTTTCCTTCTCACTTTCATTCAATCTTTTCCTTCTCACTTTCATTCAATCTTTTCCTTCTCACTTTCATTCAATCTTTCGGAAGTATTAATTTCTTCGTTCAAATTTTAGGCAAATGTTGCGGCTTGTAGAATGGAGAAAGAAATTTTATCTACAGAAATTATTATCGATAATTTTTTTCATGTTTCTTTTTTTTTAGGGGGAGGAATGGGGCAGTCTGTTTAGTACTTAGTATTTAGTACCGGAATGCCTTTCTATCGTTTTGCAGAACGCCTATGCATGAAATTCAACGCTCCCGCTAACAGTTCTACCCACCATTTCACATGTCCTACTATTTAGTCTGCTCAGTGACTCCCCACCTATTGAACAGGATGAACCACACTCGTATTTTGGGACTTGGTTTAGTCCCTGACCCCTCAATAATAACACAGGTACAATTAATAAAATATATATATTTTTTCAGAAATTAACACTATACTCATTTAACGCTGGTAACGTTTAAATTTGAAATAACTGGCACTGAAAACAAAACAATAATTATTTATGAATGTTGTCATTCGTCAGGGCAAGAAACTATTGCCCTGACGAGTGACGACGAGTGACGACATCTTAATAGTGTCGTCAAGTTGGTATGAACTTTCTCAGTTGAGTGACAAACTTCTCAGCATTAATCCTATATATATATATATACACATATGAGTGCATTATGTATGTGTGTGTGTTTGTGTGTGTAAGTAATTCTCTCTCTCCTTTTCTCTCTCTCTCTCTCTCTCTATATATATATATATATACACTACCGGCCACCCCAGTGTTTTAAAAAATGATATATTTCATACTATTTTTCACTATTTATTGCCAAGTGAATAATTGTAAATGAAAATAGAATGGTTCTTTGTTTAATACTGCACAATAAGATGTGCATCGAACGAATTTATAAATATTTAATAATTACCTATATTGCAGTTTCATCAATGAAAGAATGAAGAACATTTAGGGTGATTCGGACGTGTTCATCTTTGCTTCCTTTTCTAATAATAACAAAAGAACCATCCTATTTTCATTTAGAATTATCCACTTGGCAATAAATACTAAAAATAGTATGAAATACATAATTTCTTTAAAAAAACTGGGATGTCCTAATAATTATGGCCGGTAGTATATATATATATATATATATATATATATATATATATATATATATATATATATATAAAGTATTGTAACTAAGTTGTTGTTGAACTCGTAGGTTTATTAACCTTTTGTTCATGCATTTACTTTTATAAAGAGTGCTCCATACAAATGTAGAGCATTATATTGTAATGGTTGTTACAATGTTTTTATAAATTCATAGTATCACTACACAAAAATGTTCATGTTTCGAAGCCAGCCCATTATGTTCCTGGCTTCATCCTCAGGTGATTTTTTAGAAATGAGAATTATCTAGTTGAAAAGCCAGTTTATTTTTGTTGGATTTGTTCTTTTGGGGTGTTAGAGGGGTTGGTCTGTATTTTGAGTTTTGTTGACCTTTTTAAGGTCTTAGGGTTAAGTGTTTGTGGCTGAGTTCAGGATAGTTTAATCTATTAACCTTGTGAGGGCTGAGGCTGCTGACGCCTTGCGTGTTCTTATTTGGTTTAGGGGTTGGTAGATGTTGTTTTGTTTTGGGGTTGGTTTCTTCTTAATTTAATTTATGTTATTTTGTATTGGGGTGTGTGCTTTTTTTCTTTTTTTGTTTTTTATAAAATATATTTTTTATAAAATATATCTTTCATAACAATATATTTTATAATATTCAATAATATTTAAACTATTTTATAATATTATAAAATATAATATTTTATAATATTTAAGAAATATATTTCTTTTATAAAATCTATCCTTCATAAAACATATTTTATAAATATAAAATATATTTTTTTATTTATTTATCTACTATTCTGCTGCAACTGCATTATTTTTGTTGGTATTGTATAGGGTTTGTTTTCTTTTTATAGGGTTGGTTGTGTGTATTTTTTTGGTGTTTTTTTTGTGGGGGTTCTGGTTGGGGTGTTTTTTTTGTTTAAATTTTAGCGAGAAATATTTGCGATGTTTGCATATTACTGCTAATTCGTCTCTACGGTTTAATAAATCGTTGCTGTTAGGGTACTGAAGAATGTGTAGTTTCTCACTTAGACATAAAGGGCAGATAGCATTAAGTGAGTTGCAAGTTCTGGTTTTTTCTAGGATTTTCCATTTTACTTTGGGTTTCTGTTTTGAATCCTTTAGCTTCCAAAAGTATGTGGAAAGGGATGTTTGGTTTCGGTATAAGCTGTTTTTAAATGAGGTTAGGTGCAAGTACCAGCGCTGCTTAAAAGTATTCTTAGTTGATCCGATATACACTTTATTTATAGTTGGTGCTTAAAAGTATTCTTAGATATATGGTAGATACTATATATATATATATATATATATAGTAAGAGAGGGTTAACTATGAAAATGTTTAAATTGAGGGAAATTATTGTTCGTATAAGTAATTAAATATTAAACATATGTTTGATAGGCACAGTTACGAAATAAAACAACCTGACATGTTTTTGTGTCACGTGACTACATACCTCAGATTTTGCAGTAAAGTAGTTCGAATGACAATTAACTGACTGATGTCTGTTGCAGACTTTCGTAGTTTAATCAGTAAAGCGGCTGTTGCGCTAAGACAAACTTCCTGGGGAAAAAATAAATTTTTTCTAGTTTCATTTTCTGTATTTCCGACCAGCACTTTAATAATGGTCATAGAATGATGGTCCGACACCGCGGAGAGGGCAGTAGTTGCGATGGCTCCGGGTATCCAAAAGTAAAATAAAAATCTAGTTTTTCAAATTTGAAATTGTCTCCCTACAGCTGGTTTGAATGTGGATCCTGGTTTTACTAAGCAACACCAGGGTAGGGTTAGAGGAATACCATTAAGGAATTGGCCCCGGCGTCAGCAAACATCTGCATGTCATTAATCTAAGAAATCTCAATAAAAGTAAGTCAAAAATATTTCTTTATAACATTACAATATTGAAGAATTCCAATGACGAAGAAGTCGATATTTCTGGACCAATTAGTAATTATTCAAATCAAGCAAAGAACATAGAGTTGATTTTATTTCTGTTCGAAAGTTGCTTTTATTTACTTAAATCAATAAATTAATCACTGCTTTAATTTAAACTTGGTCTACGCTAATATCGTGTTGAATACACCGGTTCCCGAGCCTGGTCAGTACTTAATGGGTGACTGTAAACGGTCAGTACTTAATAGGTGATGTAAACGTAAGGACCAAGAATGGTCCACCGGTTCTCCAGGTTTGGGGGTTGGATGCAGGGCTCACAACACTGCCCCGTAAAAAACAGTTTGTTACAGAAACAGCAACAAAAATGTTGCTGCCCTATACACCATCTGGGTGTGATGGATAAATGCATTCATTTAAAATTCATTGTCGATTGAATTAGTTTTTACGGCTTATCAACCCTTTGTAGGTTTTCATTGATGATACCATCTAACCAAACTGGTATAACGAAAATATATAACCACTGGACATCTAAGTAGGCTGGTTGCTAAATGCAGAAAATTGCCTGTAAGCTTCTAAAAAGCTATAGGGTGTTTGAATCGACAAAAGAAAAAGCAATGAAAGAAAGAAATCGAATACAACGCAAGAAGCCAAACCGTGAATAAATGGATATCAAGCTGACATAATGTCTTTCTTACGACTAAAGTTCGATCCTCACTAAGTGCATCACATTCAAATGAAACTCAGTAAATATCAATAAAGTGCAATTTGAAAAATGTAGGCGAACAGTGGTGGTTCGAGATGAGAGAGAGAGAGAGAATACTTAAAATAAAATAAAAGACCTCAATGCAAAGGAGGCAAGTTAAAATACTAAAAAATGTCTGAAACAATCAGAAAAGAAGAAAGATATTGTAGAAGACAAAAAAGTTAAGTTCAAATAGTGAAAGAGAAAAAAAGAAAAAATAGCGAGAAGTTTCGGTGATGAGCGACCGTTAATCTAATCACTGCATGCAAGTGATTTTGCTAATCTCATTTGACGAAGTTCACTATTAGATTTTGATAGAATCATTAATGAACTTAAATCTACGACAGGTTTGAACCTAACGAGCGTCTTTCATTTCGGACAGGAAACGGTGGTGATGACAATAACAACAATAAAACCCAGCGCCAACGACACAAAAAGACCATTGCCTAAAACTGAAGAATTCAAGAAACAGAAGGGCACAATCGGCAGCAAGATGACAACAAAGAAAGAATAGACATCATTTAAAAAAAGTTGTAGCTAATAGAAACAGCGGTAACGCGAGAAGTAATGACAGAAAAGAAGAATAAAAGAATTTATTTTCTAAATCCAACAGCCGTAAATAAAGTATGAACAAAAGACTGTAAGGATTTCTGGTTACCTTATTCTTTCTTCCTGAAGATGTCAGAAAAGATAGCAGAAACATTAAAAAAAGTTAATATAAGAAAAAGAAAGCATAACTTGCTTTTGGAATTAACAACACGCGAACGCACTTGGAACTAATCTAAAGAGTAAAATGTCAATTTACCAGGAAAGTTTTAGAAAAGGTTCACTCGCAAGAATTAAAATCTTCTTGATCAAAGGATATTTTCTTTTTTTAAAAAAATACGAAAGAATGGGAATACTTTAAAGAAGATGTTTTGTCAGAAAAGTTTCAAGATTTCAAAGAAACGGGATGATATTAAACTTTTTTATATAATATTTCTTACTGTGTTTGGAAAACTAGAAGCACAAAACGTGTTCATTAAAAAATCTGAGAAAAACATTCAGGACAAAACAATTCTTACAATTTGAAAGTGTTTACGAAATCTCTTAAGCGTAAATTTGAAATTATAGACGATGTTTTGTGTCGTTAGGTGCAGGAAAAACTTGGTTTGTTTCCACACTTTTGTATACCAAAAGAAAAACGCTTTCAAAATGAGGTAACATGATAGATCATTTTAATGTTTTTATTTTCTGACGAGTACTTTACACACACACACACACACACACACATATATATATATATATATATATAGTCATCCGCAGACAGATCTTCAGTACGGTTAGTCATCCGATTGATTTTAGCCAGGATTGAAACCCAATCGAATTAGCACCACTGAGCTAGAAGGAGGCAGAATTTTAGCGTTTTATATACAATGTATAGCATACAATAGTAGCTTAGAGTGTTCTAAGTCATTACTGAATGAACGGTGCATAGATACATGATTAGCTACTGTTTTGTTTTTGTTTTTTGCTCTCATTTACTCTCACCTAATAAAAATGTAAGAATGTTTGATGCCACAATATATATTAATACACACACACATATATATATATATATATATATATATACTGGAAAAGTACTGGAATTTCCTGTAAATTACTGGAATTTCCAGTACTTTACACACCGCCTGATGAGGCATTCAAGTTTCAATGTCGAAACGAACGTACCTTCGTAGCGGTTATATCTAGAATAAATATGTACATGTTCTAAAATATAATTTATAATATATATATATATATATATATATATATATTGATTCATTGATTGATTGATTTATTGATTACTTAGTTTTTGGTCATAATAAGATTAAACCAGTGCACATTCGTATTAAAAAGTGTTCGTTACAATTATAGTGGAGAACTTTTGAATTTTTTCTATTTGTAAAAGAGTTATTACGCTACCCAGCTTTCTACCGTGAGTCGTGTCTTCAGGCGATTTGCAATAAATGATTTTACCCTTTATCGTTTTTTTTTTTATAAACGCTTACATAACGGTGTTTTTTCTTTAAGGCTAACGTGGCAGGGAATTTTTGAACGCGCAATTTTTATAATTACAAGAAATTATAACGTTTTCATTCATGGTTGTATGAACCTAATAGTTATTTTTTAGTATGGTTAAACTTAGCCATAGTTTCTGTTCTTTCATTCAATAGTTCATTTTTTTGTTTGGGAATAGCATAATCTCGAACTTTTCTTCTTGACACAGTCTACATATTTTTCCACTGTTGTAAGGTTTGGCTGTTTTCACTATTCTACACGTTATGTCTGGATATTTTCTATCAACCAAAGACACATTTAAGACCAGGTGGTTCAATCACAAGTCTACATTAAAAATAGAAAGCTTTAAAAACTGTACAAAATTGGCTAATCACAAATTGAAATCAAAATATGGAAAATTGAGTGTGGAAATTGAAATCAAAATATGGAAAATTTCGCGTTCACAAATTTTTTGCCACGTGAGCATTAAAAAAAACACCGTTACGTGAGCGTTCTTAAAAAAACGGCAAACGGTAAAATCAGTTATTGAAAATCGCCTGAAGACACCACTCATGGGAGAAACCTAGGTCGCGTAATAACTCGTTTACAAATAGAATAAATATATATATATACAAACTATTTTTATTAATGTAGTTTATATATTATGGTTTATTATTAATTACTTTATTATCTCGAGCTGCACTTGAGGAGATTCAAAATAATAACATGCATAATATAAAAAACGCCTGTCAGAGGCCTTTACATTACAGTCAGTGTGGATGAACTTCGGTTTCGGGACTTAATGACCCGAAAGCTCGGCTGACAATCACCGAAAAGTTGTGGTCGGAAGAGGAAGAAATCAGATTGACACAATTGACATTGGGAAAAGTGGTGGTATTTTTAGCCATGAAAAACAAGTCATAATAATAATAGGAAAAAAACCGTTTAAATATGTTGATTAGGTGTTCTGAGGGTTCTTTAGAAAACGTTTTTATGATCTACACGAAAATAAGAAGTTAATGAAAACGTCTATTGCTGAGTTCTGAAAAGACAGAAGACGTGCAAAAACTGGCAGATGGTAAGGAAGATGACCGTGAAAAATGCAAAGTAGAAGGAACATCGCAATGTTCAAGAGGATGGGCTTCTTTAACGAAATGGTAAATTGTCTTGAAATATAACAAGAATAAAAATTCTTTCGAGTGTACCTCTGGGAATGAGAAAACGAGAAAGGGGTGAAAGAAAAAGAAATTGAAGAATTAATAAAATTTAGAAGGTAAGAAGATTACTTACCAAAAAGAAGAATAACAGTCAAAGAAAAGGAAATTAGGTCGTATGATAATGATAACAAAGAAAAAGATAAGGAAATTTGTCTGGAAGAAGGAGAAAATAAAAAGAAGTGATGGGATAAAGAAAAGAAATCTTATAGAAGAAGAAAAAATAAATGTTAAATATCCAATACGAAAAAAAAAAAACGAAAGAAAGATTTTTAAAATAAAATCTAACAATAGAAGAGACGAAGGACTGAAAGTTTTTTTGTTTTTTTTTAATCATTTCACCCCGAGCAAGGCGGAAACGCCACTAATGTGCAGGGGGTTACATAAATGTAAAAAGATTAATTAGAAAAGAGTGAGGAGTACAAACTAGTTAAAAAGGAACAATAGAAAGCAGGTGCGATGACAGATACATAGGTGGAGAGAAAGGGAAGGTTATACAGGGGAGGGGAGAGAGCTAGAGTGAAGTGGTTAGTAGATGAGTATTAACTTTGCATTTAAATTTCTGGAGCCGTCAGGAAAGCAAGAATACGGGAGTGAGTTCCACAGGCGGGAAGTGCGAGAGAGGAAGCTGCAGGAGTAGAATTGTCGTCTGCATTTGGCTAACCTGAATGTGAATGGATGGGACCCAGTTTCCAGTCTGGTAGCACGAGTAAACACCTGTTGAGGAGGCATCAGTGACTTAAGCTCATCCGAGCAGAATCCATGAAAGTATTTATAGAAGAGACAGAGGGAGGCCACATTTCGACGATGGGGAAGTGGCTGCAGTCGAGTCGCCAGATCAGTACCTATCACATTACAGACTCTCCTTTGGAGCTTGTCAAGAACACGGAGGAGAACGGCAGGGGCACCTGACCATAAATGACAGCAGTACTCCATGCACGGACGGATGGTTGACTTGTATATATGCAGGATGGATTCAGGTGGAAAAAACATAAAAAATCGGCGTGGGGAGCGAATATTTTGGTAGAATAAACGTAAAACCCGAAAACAAAATCAAGAAGTGAAAGTTGGAAAAGATGAAAAATAAAATCCCGGACAAAAAAAAAAAAAAGAAATTAAAAAAATAAGGAAAATGGGTACGAATGAAAAATAAATCAATATTTTTAACAAAATCCCCGTGAAAGAAATAATTATATTTTTTAAAAATTCGCAAAATTAATGAGAAAGAAAGAAAGAAAGAAAGAAAGAAAGAAAGAAAGAAAATGGGAAAAGAAATATTAGAAAAGGGAGAAATATATCTTAAAGGCGTGGAAATTTAAGAATAATGTTGAGAAACAAGTTCGGAAAAAGAAAAAAGAACGAATTAAATGAAGAAAGAAAAATTAATTGGGATAGAAATATACAACAAATATATATATATATATTGATGAATGAGTTTAAATAAAAGAATAATGAAGAAAAACAAATTCTTAGAAAAAAGAAAGATTAAGAGAATAGAAATTTGAGAAAGAAAAAATAAAGAATAAGGAAAGAGGTAAGGAAAAAGAAAGAAGAAAACAAAGAAACAAAGGAAGAAACAAAGAATATTAAGAGAAGGAAAAATTATAGAAATTCAAGAAAGACTGAACTCGAAGAATAAGTAAGGGAAGAAGTTGGGGGGGGGGAAGAAAAAAGGAAGAATGAAATAAAAAAAAAAGATTATCAGGAGAAAAGAGATTATAAAAATCCAAGAAAGAATGAAATTGAAGAATTATAAGAATAAGGTAGGGAAAATGTGGAGAAAAAAGAAAGAAAGAAAGAAAGAAAAAAAGAATATTAAGAGAAATTATAGAAATTCGAGAAAAATAAACTTGAAGAATATAAGAATAAGGAAGGAAAGAAGTGAAGAACAAAAGAAAGAAACAAACAAACAAATAAACAAAGAAAGAAACAAAGAAAGAAAGAAACAAACAAACAAACAAACAAAGATGTAAAGATACAAACATACAAACAAACAAACAAAGAAACAAAGAAAGAAAAAAACAAAGAAACAAAGAAAGAAACAAAGAATATTAAGAGAAGAGAAATTATAGAAATCCAAGAAAGATTGAACTTGAAAAAGATAAGAATAAGAATTGGGGGAAAAAGAAAGAAAGAAAGAATATTAAGAGAAATTATAGAAATCCGGGAAAAAATGAACTTGAAAAAGATAAGAATAAAGGAAGGAAGGAAAGAAAGAAAGAATATTAGGAGCAAAGAATTTGTGAAAATCCAAGAAAGAACGAATTTGAAGAATATTAGAATAAGGAAGTGGAGAAAGAAAGAAAGAAAGAAAGAATGAATGAATGAAAGATCAAAATAATAAAATATTAGAAAACGGCGAAATATTTTGACGAATATGTTAGAAAGTAAAAATAATGATGAGAAACCAATTTGTAGAAAGAAAAATTTATTAGGAGAATTTAAACCGTGATAGGAGAAAATAAGAAGAGAAAAATGAATATAAAATCAACTAAAATAATTAAAAATGAAACAAAAAGAAAACAAAAGGAAGATAAGCTGACTAAAAGAAAGAAAATCAAGCTGACAAAAAGAAAAAAGGATGACAATGAAATAAGAAAGGAAACTAAAAAGAGGTTGACGAAAAGAAAGAAAGAAAAAAAGAATAAGAAAAATAAAAGGTAAATGAAACAAATATAAAAAGAAAACCTAATTTGTTAATGAACACAACTGGTCCGCTTACTTATTTAACCGTGACTGATTGCATCAAGACCATTCACCATTTACAGCTTCCGCTTGTCCCCCGTCATGATATCAAGATGCCGATTCCACTGCGTCTACCACATCCCCAAAACTGAATCTTTCTCCTTGCAGCTAATTCCCTAATTCCACTAATCCTTTTCATCTCTCCACCTACTTTTTCTCCCACTTCCCAATCAAATAATACAAAAGAAAAGCGTATAGAACAAGAAGCGGTCAATTGAAAACTATGAAAATAACAGAAGGCGAAATCTAAATAGCAATAATGAAACAAGGAACTGTTTTTGGGGTTGCCTTCTTTTTTTTTTTACAAACCTTGATCCAGGTTTTTTCTTTCATCATTTCTATTAGAACATTTTCTCTTTCCCCAGGTACCTATAGAAATATAAATTTCACTCAATCAAGCTCAAAATCACAACAGAGAAACTGGTAAGCGTCGAACTAACTAAACGATACTCCTCTAGACTAGCTTACTTCTCAGTGATCAAATATATCACCCAACTACCCGTTTCTGTCTCTCTTTATTTTTCAGTTCCTTACTTTTTTTTTCGGAGGCATGTAGAGTAAAGTTAACCGGCTCTTTTTGAAGAATCGGAGAGTTGAGTTCGAATTCCAGTCGAGTTCATTATATTCATTTAAGTGCTA
>JBBBDQ010000324.1:1552500-1637500 GCA_037127315.1 Ascarosepion bandense | reverse complement strand
ACATAATGAGATACTAAAACACACTTTGACCAAATCTGAACATAATGAAGCCCAATACCATATCAAACCAAGTTCTAATAATGGCGAACTTAAACACTGACAAATAATTATGAAAAAAGTTTTTCAACTTATATCAAGGAAATATTCTACTTCCCAATAACAGTGCTAAATACATAAACGTATCTAATCATAAACTGAAAAAAAAACATATTAAACCATATAAAAAATTATATAAAAAGCAGCATCTTGTTAGTTAACCTGTAAATACATTTTGTGTTGCAAATACACAATATATATATATATATATATATGTGTGTGTGTGTGTAATTATATGTGTGTGTATTGAAACTTGCAGCCTGTATCACCGAGAAATGTTTGCTGCTTTATTATTACAAGGAACCTATACAAAAAAGCCTGTCTATCGACAAATATTTTCTCAAACAGATATTTACCAAAATAAACTTATCCTGTACAAATTTAAATGCCGTACACGATTCAATGGACTGTGGGTTGGGTTAGGTAAGGCCAGGTCATGTTGGTAGGTTTAACTTTTCATTCCTTTTTGATTTAATGAATGGCAAATATAATTCTAAGAGGACAAAAATCATCAAAGTGATTGATAAAGACCCGATTGCCTGTCTACTGCTGTCAAGTACAAGCGAGAAGCTCGGTCTACCGTTTTGACTCTATTGACTAAAAGGATAAAGGATCGATTTGCACTCGTCTCGAAAAGGTAGAAATAGATCCAGTTTCCAGTCGAGTCGAAAGGGTAGACAGATCTGCTTTTCACTAGAACTAAAAAGGAACACGGTGGTCCGTTATGCATTTGTGCCAAATATTCCTTGAAAAATTAAACGGAAATCTAAAGTCAAAAAGTTAAAAAATCTGGTAATGTCAAAAATGGCCTGAATCTCCAGAGCTGATAGTCTAAAAGCGTCTCTGAATTTTTTTTGTTTTTTTTTGTTTTAATCATATCACCCTGAGCAAGGCGGTAATGCCACTGACGTGCAGGGGGCTACGTAAGAGTGAAAAGATTAGAAAAGAGAAAACCGGAAACCACATCCTAAATAGGGAACAAGGGATGAGCCTCTTCACCTGTACAGTAGACATAGGTGGAGTGTGAACCGGGCGATAGTTTAGTCTATCTACTCCAATTGAAAAAAAAATAAAAAATAAATAAAAAAGAAAACAGTGAAAAGATTGGAAAAAAGAAAGCCGGAAACGATATCCTAAACAGGGAACAAGGGATGAGCCTCTTCACCTGTACAGTAGACGTGGGTGGAGTATGAACCCGGCGATAGTTTAGTCCTTGTGGGTGACAAATTCTTTTTTCCAACCTTTCTCCATCACAGGCGGAAGGTGGCAAATCTCTCGCTGCTTTGGCGTTGCTTCCAAGGAAATTATTCGGACGAACTACATTCCAAGCGCCCGCCAATTCAATTCAATTCTTTAGTCTTGCCCATTGTAGAGAGATAAGATTCTGATTCATTAAACGATTCTGTAAACTTGTGTCTTTTATACAGGCAATGCGTATTTGATTAGGAATAATAATTGAGTAACAAAAATAGTTTATATGCCTCCTTGTCACAAAACCGGTCTGTTAAGGGTTGAAATATTTATTTTTCAACTAAAAAGGAAAAAGATGTTCAAAAATTAATATAATGTGATTTTCTAGATTTTAAAAAAATATTCCATCTCCCACTTTCAAGAAGAATCTACCCTGACAATTATAGATTGTTGCCATTTTTGTAAGTCAGCAAACTCAGAAAATCATGAAGGGATGAAATACTTATTTTCCCCACTATATGGATGGAATAATATTCTATATCCAAAGAAACACTATTCTTGAAAAATGCTCAATACAAAGTAGAGCGAATAATATTTATTTAGAATTTATAACATAAATATGTTATAATATCACTACAAAGAACTCACGACAAGAACTCACAAGAACTCGCCATGCCACAAAGTAAAAAGCCATCCACATTCACTCCGTATTCCATCGTTTTTACTCACACAGCTTTTACTCTGCCCTCCGGAATGGACTCCCATGAGGATGTTTCCCTGATCAATCTTAATCTGTTCAAGGATAGGGTTAATTTTCCATTCCTATTCGCATGAATTGCCGCCAAACGTTACCTTCTAACTCGATTACTTAAAAAAAAAACGTAAATATGAACCCAGTTTACACTTTTTTTATAATCATATCGCCCCAAGCAAGGCAGTTTACTGCCACTAGTGCGCAGGGGGTTACATTGGACGAAAGTTATGAGAAAGAGTGACAGGTTACAGGGGTTTCAGGAAGTGGGTAAGAGAAGGATGAAAATACTGATGAGAGGGGTGTGGACGAAGAAAGGATTATGAGAAAGAGGATGCAAGTTAGTGAGATAGGAGATGACTATTGACTTTACATTTGAACTCCAAGAGATTGTAGCTGTCGGAGAAGCAAGTAAATGGAAGGGAATTCCACAGGCGGGAAATGCGAGAAAGGAAGCTGCTGAAGTAAAATTTTTCATTTTATTGGTTTCACAGTAAAAAAAAAAGTGGGACCTACTTGCTAATCTTGTGGCTCAAGTAAATTCATACATAGGGGGCACTAAGTTCATTCTAAGCCGTGAAAGTATTTGTAGAAGAGACACAGGGAATCTACATTGCGCCAGTGAGAAAGTGACAGCATCTGAGCTACTAAGTCGGAATCTATCACATTACAGATTCTCCATTGGATTTTGTCAAGGACCCCTAGGTGGATAGCAGTGGCCACCGACCAAATATGGCAGCCGTGTTTAATGCACGGGTGGATGGTAGATTTATATATTGTGAGCATCTGTACGGAAAGTGGTCGCTTTAGGCAAGGTAAAAAGGTCGCTTTAATCAGGGGGATGTGGTCGCTTTAAGTTCCTCTAACAGGAAAAGATATTATATAAGCACTGATAGTTTAGTTTAATCTCGCAGAGTTAAATGCGAATGAAGTGTATATTGCACCAATATTCAAAATTGGGATATAACTGCTTCCCTTGTTAATCAGCATTTGAAATCGTGATTTCACCTTGGCCCGAACGACAGCCAATGGGAAAATATACGGCTGCTTCAAGTAGCAAGCAATCTTTGTTCCGTTTTATTTTAGGATTTGATATTTGACTTGACAAATGGGTCCTATATCCGAGAAATTACGCTACCTGCTTATAGAGCATCCATATTCATGTTGTGATAGTTATTTAAAGAAACGATTCTTTATTGTATGAACAACGACAGGTTGTAGCCCAGTAGGCCATATATTAACTTCTATCTTGCCCAATGTATACACATCACTGGACTGTGAATACAGGTTTTGCTTGGATGGCTTTGCATCGCTTACCTTTCCCGCAATGATCATCCAAGTGAACTAGCGATATTCGAAGGTTAGAGTCACTGATTGCGTGTGACTCTCATTCAACAGAATGTCCGCTCTTGATGCAATTCTACGGGCAGCTGTTCGTGATCTACTTGTAGTCTTCGGGTTACGTCGTGTGAAGGGAAAATTCAGTCAAGTGTGACACTCAATCACTAGTCGATCTGTTCCTTCTATTCTTGTAGTCTTCTTCCGAAACTTTTCCCCGACAATTCTTTGACTACTACTAATACGACTACTGGTAAAATGATTTCTTTGATTTTTACTACAATTACTACGATTTAGGAATTTATTCTC
This sequence comes from Ascarosepion bandense, assembly GCA_037127315.1. Lineage (NCBI taxonomy): Eukaryota > Metazoa > Mollusca > Cephalopoda > Sepiida > Sepiidae > Ascarosepion > Ascarosepion bandense. The sequence continues at coordinate 1,633,815 of JBBBDQ010000324.1, read as the reverse complement.
TTCGTTCCAAAATCATCTTTACTTTCGATACATCTTTTTCTATCATTTCTTATTCTGCTGAACGATTATCACTTTAATCTTATACAATTTTTATCTTTTTTTTTTATTCAACATAGGCGCGTACACATTCGTGTGCAGAATATACTGTCTGTGGCGATTACCTCTACCTAGTCTGTCAAAACGCCCATTGGATGACGCTATCCGGAACTATGAAATATATATATATATATTCTCTTTCAGCTTTTTCTTTTATTTTTTAATCTTTCATTTATGTTAAAATTACTACGAGGTTTGAATTTCTTCTCGTCTCAAAATGTTATTTTTTCCACCATCTTCATTTTGTCTTTCACTAAATCGTTCTTTCCATTTGTTTTTCCAATCAAAGATATTTTCTATCACTTTTTCATATATTATTTTTTTCTTTCTTTCCCCATATTACTCCTTTTCTTTTTTCTCTCTTTCTTCCTCTTTTCTTCGTTTTCTTTTTCTTTTTCTCTTACTTCTTTTTCTTTTCTTTTTTTTTCTTTTCTTCTTTTTCCCCCTATTATTCTTATTACTTCTTCATCCTTTCTTCTTTTTCTTTTCTTTCTCCTTTTTCTTCGTTTTTTCTTTTCTTTTTATCTACTCTCACTTTTATTAATTTTCTCCTCTTTTTCTTTTTTCTCTCTTTCTTCCTCTCTTCTTCGTTTCTTTTTCTTTTTCTCTTACTTCTTTTTCTTTTCTTTTTTCTTTTCTTCTTTTTTCTCCTTTATTCTGATTACTTCTTCATCTTTTCTTCTTTTTCTTTTCTTTCTCTTTTTTCTTCGATTTTTCTTTTTTCTTTTCTTTTTATCTACTCTCACTTTTATTAATTTTCTCTTCATTTTCTTTTCTTCTTCCTCTTTTCCTCTTTTTCTTTTCTACTTTCTCTTTTCTTATTTTTCTTTTTCTTTTTTCTCTTTCATTTAATTTTTCATTTTTGTTTTTCCATTTTTCGTTTTCTTTTTCTCTCGTTTCTTCTTTTTTATTTCTTCTTCCTCTTTTCTTCGTTTATTTTTATTTTTCTCTTTCATCTTTTCTCTTCTCTTCTTTCTCTTTTCTTCTTTCTGTTCTCTACTTTCTCATTGGTTCTTTTTTTCTCTTTCTTTTTTTTTCTTTTTTCTTTTATTCGTTGTCTTTCCTTCTTCCCCTGTCTTTCATTTTCATTTCTTCTTCTTTTTTCTTTTTCTTTTGTACTTTCTCTTTTCTTCTTTCTCTTTTTCTTCTTTCTATATTTTATTTTCTCTTTTCTCATTTAACTTACATGCTTTTATCTTTATTACACTTTTTTCTTTACCTTCTTCTCCTCTTTCTTTTTCTCACGTGATTTCTTATTTCTTGATATTAACTACCTCAACATGAAAGCCAATTAAAAAAATTATTCAATACACAAATCGATCAGTGATTAATAATAGATGCATGTGTTTATAGAAAGAATGCAAGAAAATATCGCGAGGGGAGTAGAAGAAAAAACACTTAGAAAATAGGAAATATATTTATATAGATCAAGAAATCGATAAATCGATATATAGATTTTTCATTCCTCAGGAAATATCTTTATTTGCTCTCATATATCAAATGGGTGGCCGCTTGTCTAGTTTTATCTATGCGTCCGTATATAAAGTCAGAAATTCGTATATTGAGTCTATCCTTGTGGGTTCGAAAGTATTCGAATACAAATAATATAGAATGCTTTACACATACGAACAGATCAGAACGTTTATTTGCTTTTAGTATTTGGCTCACGAAAAGAGAGATTGATTTCAGTGGTATTGCATTAAAAAGTACCGCTAATAACTAATTGTTTTAGTTAGCCTTATTAAAAGTAGCACTTCAGTGGTTGGTAAAATGGTCTTTGACAGAAAGTACCAACAAAGCTGATTCACATTACTGAATTCCTCGAAACGGTCAGGTTTAAGGCCATTTCAGATTTAAACATAGGTTTTGGTACGACCACCAAAGTTAAGTAAAGTCAATTCTGGCTAGTACCTAGACGGATGACAGTTTGGGAATACTAGATGGTGTCAGGTTGTTATATTTGCTTAAGTGCAAATATTCTCAGGAAAAATATAGATCCACCTCTTCTTCTCCCAGTTATGGGTTAATTAGCAAGACTAGTATCACTAAATCATTATTTTTTCTCCCCCATCCCACACATAGAAAAGTGAAGTCATTTTTAAAATCTAGAAATACCTTCTAATTTAAGTAACCTGCAATGGGTCGGTAAGTTATGAAAAATGAATCCATCATTCAGCTAATTTCATCAGTCAGAATCTAAGTAGGCATATACGCTGACGACACTACGGTTTACTCTCGCCTCGATCAAAAATCTGTCGAGGCCGACATAGAAAACCCCGCCGCCGAGCTTGAAAAGGACCTCCAATCCTTGGTGGACTATGGTAAGAAATGGCTCGTGAATTTTAATGCTTCTAAAACGAAGCTGCTACCTATTAACCATCACAGACAATCGCTCTTACCCGCCGTTAACATGGATCAGGCTAGTATCCCTGAAAGCAGAATACTGCGCCCTCTAGAGTTAACTCTCACAACAGACTTCGAGTGGAATGCCTATATAGAATCCATAGCTAAATCCGCTGCTAAGAAGGTTGGTTCTCTGTGTTGGGCCAGGGAATTTTCCCGTCTTAAACCATCTTCCGCCCGTGCATTGAATATTGCTACCATATCTGGCCGAGTGTTTCTGTTATCCACCTAGGGGTCCTTGACAAAATCCAACGGAGAATCTGTCATGTGATCGATCCCGACTTGGCAGCTCAGATACAGTCACTTTCTCACCGGCGCAATGTGGTTTCCCTGTGTCTCTTCTGTAAGTACGTTCACGGCTTCTGCTTCGATGAACTTAGCTCATTGGTGCCCCTATATACAAATTCACTCCAGCTAGAAGATTAGCAACTAGGTCCAACCCTTTTACTGTGAAACCAATAAGATGTAAACGTAAATTCTACTCCAACAGCTTCTTTTCTCGCACTTCCCGCCTGTGGAATTCCCTTCCATTTACTTGCTTCCCCGACGGCTACAATCTCCAAGAATTTAAATGTAAAGTCAATAGTCATTTCCTATCTCACTAACTTGCATCCTCTCTCTCTCTCTCTCTCTCTCTCTCTCTCTCATGCTCTCATCTCATTTCTGCAGTATTCTCATTCCTCTTCTATCCGCTTCCTGACACCCCCTGTATTCTGTCACTTCTCATAACTTTTTTCCTATGTTGCCCCCTGCATACCAGTGGTAGTATAATGCTTTGCTTGGGGCGATACGATTATAAAAAAAAGAAAAAACTTTTTTAAAATCATTTTACTCTGAGCAAGTTGATAGTGCCGGTAGGGTGAAAGAAGCTACAGAGAAGGACTAAGAATGAGAAGACTATAAGAAACCCACTACTAAATAGGAAACAAGACATAAACCTCTACTCATCTTCAAAAAACCCTGGAGGAATGTGAACTGGTTAATAGACTAATCTATCAGCTCCTATTGAGTAAAAATAAGAATAAAAATAAATAAAGTTTCAAAGTTTAGCCGGAGACACCAGGAGTAGAGCGATTAACATTAAGTAAATTAAGTTTAAATAGACCAAGATTATGTAGACTCCAACAGTAATCAGAAATTCAACTCTTAACATGAAACAAGAGAACTAAACATGTTTCATAGAATTTTTCGAATTATCATTCAGTTACCATATTTGTTTATGTTCAGCTTCTATAGTAAATACTAACGGATCAGTTATTTTGTCCAGATTAGGATAATATCTGTGCTCATCTATTAATTCCACTGTAGGATGTAAAACATTAAGCTTTTTAAGTCGTAAAAAGAAAACATTCTGAAAGAAATGAAACTCCTTCAGGGATGAACAAGGGTTGAATGATTTTTACTGAAATTTTTTTGGGTATAAATCACTTAATTCTAGGATTTCGTTCTTGCGATAACTCTTACGAATCTGTGTCACACAATGAAATATTTCATCTACAACAAATATTAGTCGAGAATGTGCGTTCTTAATATATTAGGTTTTATTCATAAGTCATTTTCTTTTGTGCAAACCAAATGTATTTATCCTAACACAGTGTTTCACAACTGGTGTTTCCCGGGATTCTGCACGAGGTCATTAGGTATTCATAGTGAAAATTCTTCATACATGTTTTAGTAATTTTCTGTTTAATTTTATATTTTTAATTTTAATATAAACTTACGGCAGATTGTTTTAAAGTCCTTGGTTATTATAATAATGGCTTCAGCCTCTTCTAATACTTAGGATTATAATAACCCTGAGAAATACGTTTCGTGATGTCTGTATGACGCCTGTGTAAAACCGCCTTTAGTGCTCAATTGACAGAACCTCTGCGGGGTGGTTGATTCGTTTACCATCTATCTATCTATCTATATATATATATATATATATATATATATATATATATATATATATATATATATTAAAAAAGGATTAATTCAAAGATGTTGAATGGCCATTTCGATAAGAAGATCCCCACGGGATATTTTTAAAATATTTTATTTTAAATCCTATATCTTTTTATTCCCTTTTATAAATAATTATGCCTTTTGAAGTAAAGGCCTTTTTCCAATACTTCAACGTTTTTGGGAAATTAGGTTTTTGAATTTGTCCAGTGTCTGTAATATTTAAAAAAAAATTTTCTTTCTTTTCTTTTCTTTTCTTTTCTTTTTCCCTCCCTTCCTTCCTTTATCTCTCTTATATCCCACCTTTTTTCCGTGTTGCTTAACCTTACGTCGATTTAACACGGCTGTCTGTTAATTCTTAGTTACAATTCTCTTCCTTTTTTTGCGAACCCAGACGATGTCAATTTTTTCTTTTCTTGTTTATTTGATTTTATTTTATCTTTTTTCTTTTTCTTTTCCTTTATTTTTCCTTATTTTCTTTTTTAATTTCTTTGCAATCTATTTAAAAAGGAAAAGTAGACTAATTTTTCTCCAGTTTCTGAAAGGATTGTTCTGTTGCTGAGGTGATGCGTTATCCCCCGTGTGGATCTTCATATCGAAATGGCCATTCAACATCTTTGAATTAATCCTTTTTTAATATATATTTGCTCTGTAATATTTTATTACATGGAGCTCTCTTCCTGTATCATTTTTTAATATTAAAATAAAATTTTTAATATTAATTAGGATCAGGTTTTTGGAATTTACCTTCCTGCTTTTTTCCCTTGGATTGAAGTATCTGAATTAAAATATATATATATATATATATATATATATATATATATATATATTATGAATTATGTTTTAGAACATGTACATAATTTATTCTATATATGTCCTCTTCTCTACAATCGTATGGCTGTTTCAGTGTTTGGAACCCAAACACATCATCGGGAAAAATAAAGGTTTGGAATCATTCTCTGTTTATATTTGGTTCGTTGTTGTCGTGGGGGTTGGTTGGGGTTATTGGTAGTTAAGTGAATGTGTCTCTCGTTTTGACCGTTTAACTTTTGAAGAATCTGGTGTGTAAGTGTGAAATTGTTGGTGTTTCACAGCTCTATACATCATATATCGAGCACTGTTTTAAATTAATGTTTTGGACGGAAAAAAAGTTTGTTTTTTTTCTCTCCTCATTCTATACTCACTCAGATATATATATATATATATATATATATATATATATATATAAGCATTAAAAATAATCTGACATACATAAAGGGCAACTCAGCAGATAATCTTAAGTGGTTATAAACGTGAAAATATGTTCATTTCTTCACACAACACATTCATTTTCTTGGCGTGAAGAGAAGACCATATTCGCTCATCTAAATAAATCATAATATATATATATATATTGTGTATGGGTATGTATCTGAAGGCTATCACAATGCGTTTAGTATAATAAAGGAAGGTAAAGAAGGTATTGGGCATCACCTATTTATTATTCATTAATATTTCGAGATCAAAAACTCATCTTCAGAATGGTAGGAGAGCTTGTATTTACGTCTAAATCATGTCAGTATATTTAGAATTTATAACATATGTTATAATATCACGACCAAAGTAGCCACTTTGTTTCGACACTATCTGTGCCTTTTCAAGTATTTGGGTTTATTTCAAGCTGAAGAGTTTTAAAAGGTTCAAGACTAGCCGAACCATCTTAATCAGGGAAACATTGTTGCATAAACAGAGTGGATTAATCAAAATAAAGTAATTTCTAATGTGAAGAATGTGAGAGTGATATATATATATATATATATATATAGTCATCCGCAGACAGATCTGTTTCGCTGTATCACAGCTCATCAGTACGGTTAGACAGCCAATTGCTTTTCACCCAGGATTAAAAACACGACCGAATCGACGTCAGTTGACGATTCTGCCTCTGAGCTACGGGCGCTCGGTAGAAAGAGGCAGACTTTTTAGCGTGTATATTATCATTATACACGCCCAATAGCTGAGAATATTCTAATTCATTGCTGAATGAACGATGCGTAGATGCCAGAGTAGCTACTGTTTTTCAAAGTCTGCAATTTTTCCAGAGTTCTCAATCAGGGTGTGAGAGCGTATATCGTCATCCGCGGACAGATCTGTTTCGCTGTATCACAGCTCATCAGTACTGTTAAATGCCTATATATATATTGTTTAAATGTTGTTATAACTACAGTGAAAAATGTCGAATATCGGGGATAAAATTTTTAAATATATACAGTGTGGATATAGGAACCAACACTGCATTGTGAATGGCAATTTCATGAGTGTGTTTTTATTAGCTTAAATCGTCTAAAAGTTACAGCCACATTGCATTGTTGATTCATGTGTGTACACACTCTCTCTCTCCCCCCCCCTCTCTCTCTCTCTCTCTCTCTATATATATATATATATATATATATATATATATATATATGCCAAAATATTAAAAAGAAAATGTATATAGCAACTTCAAAACAGATACAGGCGAAAACCAAACATTTACTTGAACAGATAGATAAATAAATAGGTAGGGAGAGAGAGAGAATGCCCGAAAGATTATAGCCGCCAAGATGTAAAGTATTTAATACCTTGCCATGTAACAATGTTTAGCACAGACTTCCTTGCTGACGGGTGTGTCTAATCTTATGTTACTTATACTTTTTAATAGATTAAGCTATTTAATAAATATCTGAGTTTCCTGAACAATGGAAAGTATATTAACACTTTAGTCTCGCACACAATTATTACTCTAGCGCGTTCGATTCTCACTAGAAGCGTTATAGCTCTAGTTAAATGCAGCTTTAGTGAGAGAAAAAGAGAAAGAGAAAATTGGTAGAATTAATATGAACTGACTAAAAGCAAGTGAAAAAGAAAACCTGAAAAGGTGTTTGGGAAGGAAAACCATTGCTTCTTCGTGTTAAATACTGATTAATGTCGCCATGACATCCCTGTTTGCAACTGTGCTTAGCGGCTATATCCGTTTTCATCGACATTTTCTTTTTCCTATCAATAATACTCCGTAATCTTATTTGAAGCGGCCAAACAACAAACAGTAACAGCTAAGAAAGTAGTAGTCCATTCGATGACAACATTTATTGAAGAATCTAAATGACCTTCTCCATCGGAGAAGCGACCCTTAAGGTTTTTCTCTTATAACATCATCCACAACGCCTTTCCCGTCTAAATTCTCTCGCATGTGAGCTAATACAATTTAGCGCCAACTGTTGCTCGCAAACTCCTGTAGGTCGATGATGCTAGTATAATTTTATCAAATTTATTTCCAGTGCCTCCATCTATCCTGTGTTTGAGATCGCGTCTTAATTCTATTCACTCAGGATACTACATACGCCTTCTGTTATATACACATTTTCTTGTGGAATAGCACATGATTAGAATCAATGATATCATCATTGTCTACACTTTCACCATACAAGTCCGAACTGTACAACGAATCAACCAGTTATGGAAACGTCTCAGCATCATTCAAAATCTTGCTTTCATTTAGGTGTTATTTATATCAATGCTTTCAAGCAAACATTCGACATTTAATAGACTTTCAGCATCACAAATTTAAAGATCAATGATACATATAAACATACATTATTACGGTCATATCACGTTGAATACACCAGTTCCCGCTCAATCACCGAAGTTAAGCAACTTTGAGCCTGGTCAGTACTTAGATGGTTTACCGCTTGGGAATACCAGGTGCTGTAAGCGTTTATAGACGGATGTGCGGTGTGGTGCGGTGGATGTCGGCTTGGAAAGGGAAATCGGTGAACCGAGTTCCAATTCCAGTTAAACACTCTGCATTCACTTACGCACTGGTACCCTTGGGAAAGGTATTAATCCGCTCCTTCCCTCCAGTTATGGGTTAAATAACTGAGGTCTGTTGTTGATGCGATCTGTGGCAGACTTCTGCACCGATTGTTTGTTATCAGCAGTTCCAAAAATTGTGTATGGTGCTACACATGCCTATACCACTTTAAACAATTCTTTGTGCGGCAGTCTAACTGAGTTAGACACTCATACGTCGTAATCGACGGAAGAGTCCATAACATATATATATATATATATGTGGGAGGGTCGTGTGGGTGTGTGTAATCTGTCTTTTATTCTTTGGCGATTGTAGACGAATTTTCCCCTCCCGCCTCGTTAAAATAAACTAACACTTTTCCCTTACCCATTTTCTTGTGCTGTTTCACTTTTTAATCACACGTTTTCCGTTTTTTCATTTCTACTTTCACTTTCGTTTTCCTGACACGTTTCCTGGCGTTTTCCTACTCTCGCTTGTAGTTTCCATTTCATTATTTTTTATATTTGCATTTCTAACACATTTTATTTTTTTATGTACATATATATATATCGATAGATAGATAGATACTTTCTGTATTATTATTACTAATATTATAGTATTATTTTCATCATCATCATCATCATCATCGTTATTGTTACTATTATTATTCAGAAAATAGCTTTCTTCCTTGTTTTCTCTTTTTTTTTTACTTTCTCTTTCTTGTTTAGTTTATTTTTATTAATTTTAGTTACGCTTGTCATATCTCAACTTGTTGCAGTTCGGTCGTCCCAGCTTCCTTCCTCTCCTCCGCCTCTTACACAATGAACCCATTCTTCGTACGCCAAGCAATTATTTGCCACTGTTAGTCGCTGCTCTTTAGTTGATCAAACATGGCCAACAAAAAGCACCTGTCCTTCCTTCCTTTTGACTTTATCCTCACTTTCGTTTTGCCTTTTGCCAACATAAAGGCATTTTGGCTGCTTTTGTTGCAAGAAAGGCTTCCTGCTTTATTCTCTCAGTCTTTTTCTTTATAATAGAACGTGCGCACGTTGTTTATGAATAAGAGCGTTTACTTTCTCATAATCAAGCGATATTCAAACAAATGGTTACATATCGATACTCGATGACCTACTCGAATTATTGTATCGTTCCATCATTTCAGGCGTTTGCATCTAGGAAACGTCATGCCACTTCAACATTGTCGACTCTTCATTTCTTGTATATTCCAAACACAAGAAAAAAGTTTCATTCGTACATTTGATTTCAAAGAAGAGATATTTTGTGAAAAGGCTCCCGCGGGAGTGCTTCCCTATACACTTAAATCATGACTACTACAAGCAAGAGTCAATCGTTATATTTACCCTTATACTAATAATGTTCACTTTACAACAACTTGTCTCCTATCCATGGCAAAATAAAATAATATATCACTACTATTTCTACTGAAAGCCTTATATTCAATTACACTATATCTTAGCCTCATCCGGTCTCCTTTGGTAAGATACAAAAACTTCCCATATTCTCTTCCCTGACTCGCACTTCTTTCTGTTTACCTTTCTTTTTTTCCCCAATTACTCCTTGTGTTAGCCTCCTCGTTCTCCTTTGGTAAGAGAGAAAATCCTCCCATATTTTCGTCTATGACTCACACTCTTCTCTGTTTAACTTACACCTATTTTTTTTTTCTCACAAATTACTCTTTTTCTTAGCTTCCACCCTCTTCTTTGGTAAGAGAGAAAAACTTCCAATATTCTCGTTTCTGATTCGCTCTTTTCTTTGTTTACCCTCCTTCCTTTTCTTTTTTTTCACCACTAATTACTCCTTTTCTTAGCCTCCCCGCTCTCATTTAAAAACAGTGAAATACTCCCTATATTCTCTTCCTTGGCTCTCACTCTTCCCCGTTTATCTTTCTTCTTTTCCTTCTAATTTCTTTCATTAATTACTCATTTTCTTAGCCACGTTCCTCTTTTTTGGCAAGAGAGTAATCTTCCCACATTCTCGTCTCTGACTAGTACTCTTCTCCGTTTAACTTCTTTTCTTTTTACTTTTATCACCAATTACTCCTTTTCTTAGCCTGCACCATTATTTTTGGTAAAAGAGAAAAACTTCCCATATTCTCATCTCTGACTCGCATTGTTCTTCGTTTACATTTCTTTATCTATTTTTTCACTAATTACTCCTTTTTTTGGCCTCCTTCCTCTCATTTAAAAAGAGTGAAATACTTCCCATATTCTCTTCCCTGACTTTCATTCTTCTCTGTTTACCTTCCTTCTTTTTTTACTTTTTTTCACCAATTACTCCTTTTCTTAGCTTCCTTTTTCTCCTTTGTTAAATGAAAAAATCTTCTCATATTCTCGTCTCTAACTAGCACTCATCTCCTTTCACCTTTCTTCCGTTTATTTTTTTTCCCCTTTTTACAATTTGTTTATTTTTCATTTTTAGCGCCAAACCCTCTCATTTTGTATGTGGCTTCCTACACATATTTTCAAAGAACTTTTCAATTACTCTCCATACTGTTTCTGCATCTTGTAATGAGCCTGAAAATAGTTCCTCTATACATTCTGCATACTCTCTCTTTTATGGCAAGCCCACTTCAGCTTATATCTCACCCTAACCCTAACCCTAACCATCCAATACAGATCACCCGAGGACTTACCTTTCTATGAAATAGACGCCTACGTAAACATAACAGAGAACGATCTCAACTGCACATCAGTTATTTTTTTAATCTGCACTTAAAAACATTTTTAAAATTTTTACGTATATTTTTTATTTTATTTTATTTATTTATGTATTCATTTTTTTTATTGCTTTACAACTTTTTTTAAATACCCGAATTTTTTTTCGTAGGTATGTTACATTTTAGTCTTTTTTTTTTTTTAGCATCTCATATTCAACGACTTTATGAAATTTTTCCTGTTTTATTTTACATTTGGTCATCCATATTTTTTGTATTCATTCCTATCTACGATTTCATTCTTTCTGCTATTTTCTTTGGTTAATATATTTATCATTTTCTTTATATTGTCATTAGAACTTTAATGTTGATAATTTCTAAGTAGCAATTAATGTGGCAGAAAGCTAGGGATACACACCCAACCAGTATATTTCTACTTTCTTTTTTGTTTCACTTGATATTTAATAATCTTAAAAGGTTTACACACAAAGCCAAACGATGTCTTAGGTAACTGCCATATTCTAGTGTTTGTTGTTTTTTTTTAATCATTTCACCCCAAGAAAGGCTTTAACGTTACTGATGTGTGGGGGTTACATAAGAGAGTTGAAGTATTAGGCAGGAGGAAAGTGAAGAGGAAAACGAACCAGTTACAGGGGGTGAAAGAGAGAGGGCAAGAGAAGGATGTGAACACATGAGTAAAGCCATTTGCGAAAGTAGAGAGAAAGGAAAAGAACAAGATACACGGGATGATGTAGAAAGGACTGGAGTTAAGTTGATAAGAAATTGGAATTGACATTGCATTTAAATTCCTGTCGGTTATAACCATCAGAAAAGCAAGAATATGAAAGAGAGTTCCACAGGCGGAAAGCACAAGAACACTGAAATGAACAGCAGAGGCGCTTGACCAGTATTGACAACAGTATTCCATGCACGTTCGGATGGTTGATTTGTATATGTTCAAGATGGATTCAGGCGGAAAAAAACTTCCTGGTCCGACACAGTGACCCAACCTTTCTAGCAGTGGATTTAGCTATTGATTCAATGTAATTATTAAATGTAATTATTCCACTTGAGGTCGGAAGATAGGGTCAGGGCGCGGAGGCACAGTGTATTGCTTTCAGGGACACTTGCTTGGTCCATGATTATGGCTAAACCGGTCACACCGAATTGCTGTTGAACTAGATGAATTAAGTCTGATAGTTCCTTATCTCATACTTCTTGCCTGTGGAATTGCCATTTGGCTTCTTGCTTGCCTGCTACATTGTAGAATCTTCAAAACTTTAAATACAACGACAAACTTGTCTGTCTTTCTCAGTCAGTTAAGTGCCATACGTGATGCACGCTTGGACGATCATGTCTCGAAAGAGACATGACTGACTGGGCAGAAGATTATCCCGCAGTAAGTTGACATTGCTTTCTGCGGTAGACTGGTCGCCGACCAAGGCTATAGAACCCAATCTGTCCTGCTATTTAACCCATAACTGGAAGGAAGAGACGGATTAATACCTTTCCCAAGGGTATTTGCGCGTAAGTGAATACAATGGTATTCAACTGGAATTCGAACTCGGCTCCCCGGTTTCTCGTTCCGAGCCGATATCCACTGTACCACAACGCACATCCTTTCTCACTTTTCTTTTATTATCCTTTCTCCTCACTATTGTTTTTCGTTTTCGGTCACACACATTAAACCTTTCTTCCTAGCGGCATTACCGCCTCGCTGGGGATGAAATGATCATCAAATATTTGTTAGCCATGAAACTGAAGATTCATATCATCGATTTGGCCTAGGATCGAACACTCACTACTATTGTCAGTTTATTAACTTACTTTAATTTGAGTTTTCTTTTTTATTTTTCCAATGTCGTCTTTATTATCAGTAAAAAGTGGGAGGATGAAGAGAATTTACTAACCTGATCTTTTTGCACCAAAGACTCATTGCTGGATAGAAATATTTTAAGGTTTCATTTTTATGAATATACTAGCAGTATAACCCGGCAGTGCTCGGGTGTAATGAAAGCTTTAAAACTAATCCATGGTCCTGGAGCTCAGACTCTTTGGACGTTGGCACGAAAGAATAAAAAGCAATAGTTGTTTCCAGTTAAAGTGAAACCGTAGACTGAAAGAAAAGTGAATGGATGTAAGCCAAATTTTGATTTCCTGGTATCGATATCAAATAAGTTTTTTCGTCTTAAACTGAATTTTGAAGGCTAAATAAGTCCTCTGAGTAAACTGGCTGAGACTAAGAACGACAATTATGCCTAGAGCCAAACCCGAAGCAAAAACTAAAATAAAAAGGCTGAAAAAAATACAGACATACAGGCAGATAAACAGACACACACACACACAAACATCTTGCCTTTATATATATATATTATCGATTTTCTGTACTATTGTAAGAACTGCAACCTTGAAACTTCTGAATATCGTTTCTTATGTCTTTGTCTATGAGTGTATCAAATTTGATTAAAATCGGACTGTGTAAATCGGTTTAGCCGTTTCGGAGTCTATAGGTAACGGACACACACACAGACACATGCACACACACACACACACACACACACACACAAATACAGAGAGAGAGAGAGACAAAAAGTTCCATTTATAAATAGGTTTAGATCAGAGATCCAATTTTTAGCTGCTTGGTTTGCATAATAAAAACTATATATACACCAAACAACTTCCCTCTACAATAGCTGATATTATTAATGAATTTATAATTAAACTAATCCTCTCGATTTTAATAAATACCGTTTTCTCGTTCTGCATTTATATATATATATATATATATATATATATATACAAATAGATGCAGAACGAGACATCGCTCATTAATTAATTAGGGCACTCTGGCTATTGGTCGTGTATAAAGATAATATACTTTTACCAAGCACCCATAACCCAGAAGTAGAATCGCCGACTGACGCCAGTTCGGTCGGGTTTCAATCCTGTGTTAAAAGTAATCGGAGTTTAACCGTACTGATGAGCTGTGATACAGCGAAACGCATCTGTCTACGGGTGACTATACATATATATATTACGCTCATGAAGAGAGAGAGAGAGAGAGAGAGAAAGAGAGAGAGATATTAGCGAGGAAGCGTCAGCTCATTTCATTGTTTAATACCATTTATTAAACTTTACTACAAGTTATGAAAGCTCTTGCCGCGTGTTTGCTCTTTAACATTACCTCATTATTTTATTTCTTTCAGTATCAACGTCGACGTGTATTAAAGAATATATATATATATATATATATATATATATATATATATATATATATTCTAAACATATGCTATTAAATATAAGAGAAAATGAATGTCTATTATGTTTAATCATGAGCCGTTCTAAACGTCGTATTTTTGCTTTAATTTCAGTTGAAAATAAAGACAAAAATTCTCCAACATTTGGATAATTATTTATTGGTTTTCTTCTAAGCTTTCGGCTCACATGAGCCATCTTCAGAGAGGTTGTTTAAACTGAAATATTATAAAATCCACCATCACCGACGATTTTATTATGGCAACGGCAATAGTTAGCAAAAATAATAAACGCAGTTCTTAAGTTTGCGATGCGGTTTTATGACGTCACACCGCGGGATAGTGCGAAATGACAACAAAACCATGTAGTCAAATGCAATGTAATATGTTATTTCCTGTTTTAAAGTTGATTTTATTGAGTGTTGGTTGTTTTGATTTGATGTACATGGCCTCCAATATCTGCAGGTTCCTCTTACTGTGTGTATGAGTAAGGATCACCGTATTGTTGACCAAAATCTGTCTCATATTACCTACATGTTTACGTTTTTCAGAGAAATGTTGTTTAATAGTACTCTGATCAGAAAGATGACATGTAAGTCTACGGGAGAGCGTGGTTGTGGTAAAACCAATGTATGTACTAGGTTTTTTATTAGTATCAGAGATGCAATCTCTGAATGGGCATGTAAATTGGTACACTACATTGGTTTTTTGTAGAGAATTTAGTTTAGTGCTTGTTGGGTTATTATAGACTATGAGGTCAATTGTTTTAAACTTTTTATAATATATAATGAGTTTAATTTGATTATATATATATATATATATATATATATATATATATATATATATATATATATATGAATTGTTAAATTACTTAGTTTATGGTCATAATAAAGTTAGACCAGTACACATTTGTATTAAGTGTTTATTACAATTATATTGTAGAACTTTTGAATAATGTTAATTTGTAAACGAGTTATTATGCGTTCATACAACCATGAATGAAAACGTTATAGTTTCTTGTAATTTTAAAAATTGTGCGTTCAAAAATTCCCCGTTACGTGAGCGTTCCAAAAAATCACCGTTACGTGACTGTTTTTAAAAAAAAAAAAGAAGGAAAAAATGCAGTTATTGCTGTTATTGCAAATCGTCTGAAAGCACCACTCATGGTAGAAACTTAGGTCACGTAATAACTCTTTTACAAATGAATATGTATATATATCCCTGTCACACTCAAAAGCTTGGATTTTTTTTGTTCTTATGTCTTAATGTCATGTAATGTGCATTGTGATACAGGATGTGCGTTTTGGTGCAGTGAATATCGACCCGGAACGACAAATCGGGTTGCCGTGTTCGAATTCCAGTGGAATTCCTTGCATTCACTTACACACAAATACCTTTGGGAAAGGTATTAATCCGTCTCTTCCCTCCAGTTATGGGTTAAATAACAGGACGTATTGGGTTCTATAGTCTTGGCTGGCAACCAGTCCACCGCATAAAGTAATGGCAACCTACTGCGTGATAATATTCTTCTCAGTCAGTCATGTCTTTTTCGAGACATGATCACCAAAGCGTGTATTACATATGGACATAACTGAATGTAAGCTATTCAATAGTAGGTATATCAATATATATGCTGTCGTCATTTTAGACAGCATATCTATATAAATAATTTGGCGTCATTTTTTATGGTCCACGCCCACTTGTAATCCTCTTATGCATTCTGCTGTCATTTTTCTACGGGGTACACTCGTATATAATAATTAACGTGATGTATTTATTTATTTATATATTTCCTGTCACGTCCTATTGTGGAAAAGAAATTACATTAAGTTAATATATTTAATAAAGGTTACTTTCTTTAATCATTTTAATAATCTATACAAATAAATTGCTTCTTGGCTTCTGCTCTAACGAACCTAGGTCACTGGTGCCCCGTCTACAAGAATTTTTTCGGGCAACCAGACTGGCAACAACATCCCACCCATTTACAGTTAGATCAACCAAATGCAGCCGACAATTCAACTCCAGTAGCTTCATTTCTCGCACTTCCCACCTGTGGAACTCCCTTCCGTATACTTGCTTTTCTTGTGGTTGCAACCTCCAGAAATTTAAATGCAATGTCAATTCCCATCTCTTATCTACTTGACTCAAGTCTTTTCTACATCACTCCGTATATCTTGTTCTTTGCCTTTTTCTCTACCTTCGCAACTGTTTTTAAACCTGTTATTCCTATCCTTCTCTTGCCATTTCTCTGACACCCCTTGTAACTGGTTCGTTTTCCTTTTCACTCACCTCCTGCCTAAAATTTTACTCTCTTATGTAGCCCCCTGCGCATCAGTGGCGGTACCACCTTGCTCTGGGGGAAACGATTATAGGACACAAATTCTCTATCATCACACAGAGTAAAACTGCACGCCCGCAAAATTGGATTCAAACGACTAAAAAGAATTTTGGAAAAACACAGCTAAGAAAAATTTCACAAGTTAATGTGAGAAAGAAAATTTCTGGATCCTGATTGGATGGCAAATAGAAAAATGAACGATGACCCCAGTCAAACGTTTTTCACACCTAAGTGAAAATGCTCGCTGGAGCCGGTCACATGACTGAATTCCACTACTTAACTAAGTCCGTGATCCGGCAAACAGTCCGACATGGGAGCGGTTAGCTGACGAACTTCGTGGCAATGTAACAAAATAAATTTTGCTCCACGCAACCCGGGCGTATGGCACGTCACTGATTCATTCGACTTCTTCTTCTAGTTTTCCTTTTCTTCATTTTCACACCACGCTGCCAAAGAGAGCAATAACAATAACGATGACAACAGGATGCGTTAAGTACAATTTCTTTGTTTGTTTTACCTTCTCTTTCACTCTGTCGCCGACCTACCCAAAAAGAGGAAGGAACATGAGAAGACTTTACATTCTGCTACTATACAACCATGAACTCTAAACTTGTGGACATTTTAAATACGTACATTATTCTTTCAAGAATTTTAACTACAAAACTAGATGCATTTTCTCTATGAACATTTTTTCTTCTCACAAATATGTTATAGGGTTCTGTTAACAAAATTTTTCTTCTTACAATTTTGTCATTCTGTTAATAAATCTTTGCTTCAATGTACACCCGAAATACTTTATCCTTTCACATTTCAACATCCAAACTTTAACCTTTTGAAATTTAAATTCGGACGTGTTTGACACAAGGCCAATTTACCAAACATCGCCGAGACCCCTACACAAAATAACTTATTATGGCAATTCGTGGTCGAGAGGTCTAAGATGTTGCTAGATCAAATGGTAGCTTCCCCTATGTGGATAGGGGTCGCAGGTTCGAATCCTGCCAAATGATACACATTTTCTTAATAAAATTTTATCGTAAATAATCAGGCCGGTAGATACAAATATATAATACTGTTTAATTAAAAACAGAATATCTACTTAAATATGAGTATCGGTAAAAAATTATGTTCAAACAAATCATTTCAAATTGTCGGTTGCTTATAACCAAGTTTCGTTAAAATTCGTTGATTTCCATAACATGTTTACATTTGTTGACATTACGATACATTTCAGAGCAGATATGTTTGTTTACGATGGATCGAAAATTATGTTATATAGGCTTGATAAAAACCTCGTTTAGACTAGAGGCTATTCGTGGTCGGGAGGTCTAAGAAGTTACCAGATCAAATGGTAGCTTCCCCTATATAGATAGGGGTCGCAGGTTCGAATTCTGTCAAATGATGCACATTTTCTTAAAAATTTATCGTAAATAATCAGGCCGGTAGAAATAAATATATAATACTGTTTAATTAAAAACAGAATATCTACTTATATATGAGTATCGATCAAAAATAATGTTCAAACAAATCATTTCAAAAGATACAAAAATCTCTTATTATTATTAGTATTTTCTGCACATTTTGGCTGGTTTTATTCATCCTTTTTTATTTTTACTTTGATTTTGTTCCAGACGGAATGTGCGTTGAGGTGCAGTGGATATCGACTCGGAACAACAAATTGGGGTGCCGAGTTCAAATTCCGGTTGAATTCTTTGCATTCGCTTGAATTCTTTGCATTCGCTTATGCACAAATACCCTTGGGAAAGGTATTTTTAATCCGCCTCTTCGTTCCAGTTATGGGTTAAATAACAGGACGGATTGGGTTCTATAGCCTTGGCTGCCAACCAGTCTACCACAGAAAGCAATGGCAACCAACTGCGGGATAATCTTCTACCCAATCAGTCATATTTCTTTCAAGACATGATCGCTCAAAGCGTGTATCACGTATGACACTTTTATCTATTTTCTTTGAAACTGTTCGGAAATTTCGGATAACGGTAGTCACAACGGTCACCTTTATAGCCCACAATTTCATCAGTTCTCTTTTAAGGATCATCTACAGTTTCGATGGTTAAACTGGCGCTATTTTATATTTTCAGTTTTTGCGTTGTTTTTTTTATTTTGTCAACTGCGCAGTATATAAGGGCAAGTTGAGCGACATCTGTGATCTGTGAGAGAAAAATGCAGCCTGACGAAATTCATTCCGCTTGATATTTAGAAACAGCATACTTTGCAGTCATGCCGGAAGCGCCTATACGAACATTCCAGACTGTTTAGGTGTTAACTTCAGATCATGCAGTGGATTCGGAAAGAGTCAGATGAGTCTAATGGTGATTACCAAGGTGTTTTGATGGCGACGTTATTCCTCTATTCATCTTTCCACACGGCCCCAGATTCAACACTGAGTGCTTTGAAGAGGTTGGTAGTCTTAGGTCAA
The DNA here is from genome assembly GCA_037127315.1 of Ascarosepion bandense. Taxonomy (NCBI): domain Eukaryota; kingdom Metazoa; phylum Mollusca; class Cephalopoda; order Sepiida; family Sepiidae; genus Ascarosepion; species Ascarosepion bandense. The sequence goes on along the minus strand of JBBBDQ010000324.1, from coordinate 1,614,858 downwards.
GTGGCTGGCTGCTAGAAGATTCTATGTCTGGCAACAAGACTCTGCACCATGCCACACTATTAGAAACATTTCTGCGACCACATTACCCCTTACATCTGACCCCCTAACCCCCCAGACTGCAACCCACTTAATTATTGTGTGTGGGACCCACTTGAGAGAGAGAGAGAGAGAGAGAGACCACCAAACCTCTTTGTAACACCAAAAACGAATTGAAGAGATGAAGATTTCGAAGTCGTCTTGAGGCCGTGATTGAAGCCAATGACAATTTTATTGAATAAATTTCCTTTTTGCTATTTTGAGATATTTTTTTTGTGTCATTTTCGTTAATATATTTGTTAAAATGAGATGTTAGTGTTATTTTCATTTTTGTGTCATTTCGACGAAAATGTATCCATCGTAACCTGCATTTACCGAATATATTACGTTTTGATGACAAAATCTCATATTTTGGGTTAAATTGTTTAATTAGTTTGAGTTTTAAAAATCCAGAAAATTATCTGTCTTCATTCTCAAAGACGGATGATGGTTTGTGCATGTCTATTTACTTCGTATGGCAGATCCAAATTATTTTCACTGTTCCAAATGAATTCCTCTGATCTCTTCCGGCCATTTCTTCATTTTCAATCTAATCATTAGAAAGGCCATGGTAAATAATTAATTCTAGGAATCTTCTACATAGACCTCATCGTAAATGACGCAATGCGAGACAAAGACAGACAAGAAACTAATTCGTTGAAGATTTTATATTTGCTATGAAGAAGAGAAATTTTAAATGTTATGACCACGTCAGAAGGGCCAAGAATTTTTTCCACTGCCATCCTGTATGACATCGCCTTAGACAAAAGAATAAAAAGGTAGACAGTAGGGAATGGATAGACAACGTCACTGTATGTTTTGAAAGACCATTCACAGAGCGTCAGATGTTGACACGCAATCCGGACATGGAGAAGGAATGAGGGAGGTGCTCAGTTACAGAGCTTCCAGATGATCTGATCAGAACATGGTACTGATGAAGCTTTGGCACATAGTACAAGGAAATGTATTAAGATTAAAAATACCTACAAAAATATAGAATATCCAAACAAATAGAGTGATGAACTCTTCTGTGATACGTAATCTCTTGTTAAGAATATGTTGTGTATTCTGGTTGAGAAACCACACAAAATAATGATATTTGAGATAGAAAAATAGGTTATAATAAACGTAAATATATAACTGGGACACAGGTTAGTAATCCAGGAATACGATTAGTAAGGAATATATATATATATATATATATATATATATATATATATATATATATTAATGCAGGTTTCATTGAATAATATAGACAAGTTTTGTCTATTAATTTTGTGTAAGATCCGTTCATACCGTCTGATATACTTGATGGTGATGTCGTTAAAAGACAACAAAAAATCACAGTATTTGTTGAATTTTTTATCGGGTCTAAGCTTTCGGCTCACATAAGCCATTATCAAAGAGTAAATATTAACACACAGTAAACATAGAACATTTAAGTTATTAACAATAAAGATAATTGAATTGAAAATATAAGTCCATCCCTACCGTGGCGGATGGCCGAAGACAGTGACAAAATAGTGGTGTTGTGGTCCCTGGTCTGATTACAGACATTTGAGTACGTTGTTGGAAATATCGAAATTGATTGTATTCAAACCAGGTTTAAATTGTTTAATTTAGTGATGCTTTGATAGAGCGTTTCTATTTCAATTTTTTTAGTAAGCTGGTTATACTTACGGTATATATGGCAGTTAGGTCCAAGGTTGAGTAATTCTTCTTGGTGCTTAGTTAGTTCATGGTTGGAAAGATTTATGAATTTATCGAATTTTTTGGGAAGAGTGATCGTGCCATTGTATAGTGAATTAAGTTTTTTGACAATTTTAGCACGGTGTTCAACTTCAGATTTTGCAGTGATTTTGGATAGTCTGAGTATTATTTCTTCTAGTTGGTTTGACCTTGGACCTAACTGCCATATATACCGTAAGTATAACCAGCTTACTAAAAAAATTGAAATAGAAACGCTCTATCAAAGCATCACTAAATTAAACAATTTAAACCTGGTTTGAATACAATCAATTTCGATATTTCCAACAACGTACTCAAATGTCTGTAATCAGATCAGGGACCACAACACCACTATTTTGTCACTGTCTTCGGCCATCCGCCACGGTAGGGATGGACTTATATTTTCAATTCAATTATCTTTATTGTTAATAGCTTAAATGTTCTATATTTACTGTGTGTTAATATTTACTCTTTGATAATGGCTTATGTGAGCCGAAAGCTTAGACCCGATAAAAAATTCAACAAATACTGTGATTTTTTGTTGTCTTTTAACGACATCACCATCAAGTATATCAGACGGTATGAACGGATCCTACACAAAATTAATAGACAAAACTTGTCTATATTATTCAATGAAACCTGCATTAATGAAAAAATGCTGCCAAAATACACACAATATATGTGAGCCGAAAGCTTAGAAGAAAACCAATAAATAATTATCCAAATGTTGGAGAATTTTTGTCTTTATTTTCAACTGAAATTAAAGCAAAAATACGACGTTTAGAACGGCTCATGATTAAACATAATAGACATTCATTGTCTCTTATCTTTAATAGAATATGTCTAGAAAATTACTTGCTGCCTCGATATACTAAATATATATATATATATATATATATATATATATATATTCCTTACTAATCGTATACATATACATACAAGTCTTTGAAGTGAAGCCGTGCTGGAATTAGTATATCCCTGTAATACTATTCTGGCTGAGTGGAGCTCAGAGCTACTATGACTACTGACGCGGTATTCTCTGTAACTTCGGTATCTCTCGTTAACTTACGGATCAGACACTGTTCTCTCTATGGCAGCAGTATATGTAGACTCAAGTCAAGTCCATTATCTTAGAAAGAGGGGAGATCTCACAACAAAATACAAGATAATCACTTCACAAATTAAGAAAGCGACAGTTATGTCGTTCTATTGATAAATGCTGAAATTACGATGCCCGTGTGACAAAAAATTCATTTTTAAAGGCATGAAGAATTATATAGTCACTCTATGCAACAATCAGAAAAGTAAAGTTGAAATTTAAGAGGAATAATACTTGTAGATTTTGACATCCTTAAGACATTGAAAAACGATAGAAACAAAAGAAAGAGCATATCTGTGGTTTTGATATCTTCGATGCGCACCTCAAATCTTAAGTAGCCATATTTGTTGACAATCACGCATATTCTTTCTCTTTTCTTAAAGTTAATCCTTTCTTTTCTCTTTGATTTTATCAAACACTTTGTCTGTTCGTTCAATTTCTTAAAATTTTATGAACAATATCGTTTGCAGCGCGTACATAGTTAGGGTTAAGTCTGTCAACCCGGATGGATTTCTTAATCTAAAATATAAACTAATCTGATGAGGAATCACATCTTTGTAATATTTTTCTCTTACTATTTTCAATATACACTAACCCTGCTTTTTCCGAAACAAAGGTTACGGTTCATGTGCCTACATTTCTAAACTCGTAACCCCGGGCAGCCCAATATGCAAAATACAGGTCGAGGATACTAGAATCAAGCAGGTACAAAAATTTAAATATTTGGGAAGTGTTATAACAGAAGACGGAAAGTGCGACACAGAGATCCGAAGGTGAACTGGCATGGCGAAGGAAGGTATTAAGAAACAGGACAATTTCGCTAGAAACTAGGAAGAGAGATTGCTACGTGCTGTCAGTCCTTCAATATGGAAATGATTGCTGGACAATATCATGGAAGATGAAGGAAAAAACTTGAAGAAACTGAAATATGATTCTACAGAAGGATGCTGCGAATATCATAGATCGAGCATGTGAGCAATGATGAGGTCTTGGAAATGATGGAAACAAAAAGGAAATTAATACTGAGCATCAGGAAGAGACAGCTGAAGTTCCTGGGAAACACGATGAGGAAGGAGGGCCTGGAGAACTTTATACAAACAGGCTAGATAGATGGAAAAAGAGACAGGAGAAAGCAACGGATAACATATTTGAAGGACCTAATCAGGTGGATGACGAAACGAGGATGGTATGGTGTAACAGGAGGCGTCCTCAAAGCCAGCAGGGATAGGGAGATGTGGAAAGCCATGATCGCCTACGTCCTGAAGTGACAGGGCACATAGAAGAAGAAGAACCCCCATTCCAATACCTTCGCTGTTTTTGATTTTAGCGTACAGTTTGTACTCATCCATGTCAGTCAGTTAAGTGCCATACGTGATACACGCTTGGGCGATCATGTCTCTTTAGAGACATGACTGACTGGGCAGAAGATTATCCCACACTAGGTTGTCATTGCTTTCTGCGGTAGACTGGTTGCCGACTGGTTATAGAACCCAATCTGTCCTGTTATTTGACTCATAGCTAGAGGGGAAAGAGGTGTATTATATTATTAAGTAGTAATTAGTGGGGGATCAGTTTCATAACAATATAGAACTGATCCCCACTGTATGTTCAGTAGAAGCCTTAATCATGTTTTCAACTGTTATATTCAGTCTGCCAGTTAAGTGCCATACGTGATATAAGGTCTTTAGAGACGTGAGTGACTGGGCAGAAGATTATCCCGCAGTTGGATGCCATTGCTTTCTGCGATAGACTGGTTGCCGGTCAAGGCTGTAGAACCCAATCTGTCTTGTCATTTAACCCATAATTGGAGGGAAGAAACGGATTAATACCTTTCTAAAGAGCATATGTACCTTAAGTGTTTTTCCTCTTTTTCCTGCGTTGGTGTACTGGTGTCCTTAGCTGACATTTTTTTAAGACTTCGTTTCGGGGTATCAAGGCTATGACAAATAGTAATGGATGCAAATAGTTCACAAAAAATCATTTTTAACATTTCTTTTTATACCAAGAATTTCAGAAATCAAGTCTAGATTCCAATTTTTCATAGAGTCGGCTATAAATCCTACTGCTGTTAATCTTGAGCATCTTAAAATATTCGAGGCACACGTGGTATCATGTGGTAGGCTTTTCTGTAGGCAATCCATCTCATAGCTACATTTTGTTTTTCATCTTCAATTGACCTCCTACAAAATCATCTGGTCGTTGAAGAGAATTATTATTATTATTATTATTATTATTATTATTATTATTATTAAATAATAATAATAATAATAAGAAGAAGAAGAAGAATAGTTTTAATATTAATAACAAAAAAATGTCTATTTTCAGGACATCGTTGTTGAGACTATATTTGTTATTCGTTCTTTTTTGTAAATATTTAATGTTTTTCATATTTCCTTTACTATCTTTTTTCTCCTCGTCTTCAATCATCTATTTTCTTCATTTCTCCGGTTTTTTCTCTAACATTTTTCATTTATTCTTCTTTTCTCTTTCTTCTATTCACGTATTTCCATTCATTTCTTTTTTCTTTTTATTTTTCTTCAATAATTCTTTCTTTGATATATTTTCTTTTTCATTTATGTTCCCCTTTTCTTTTAATTTTCACTTTTTCTTCTTCTCTTTCAATTTCATTCTTCACGTATTTTCATTTACTTCTCTTCTATTTCATTCAATTTGCTCAGTTTGCCTCGCCTGCTTCATTAATAATTAATTTTCTCTTTCATTCTCTATATTTCTTCCTTTCTCTTTTTTTCCTCTTCTTTACTTCTATTATCTTTCCTCCTCTCTATCTCATTTATTATCTATTTTATTTTGTATTTCTTCTCTTCATTTCCCACTCCTTTCGTTTTTCATTCACTCTCATTCTGACATTCACTCTCTTCTTTCTCTTTATTCCTCTTCTCTTGAATTTAACAATCTCTCTATCATTTTTTTTCTCTATTTTTTGACTGTCATACACTATTTCTTTTTTTATATTTACTGTCTGCTCTTTTTTTATTCTTTCTTTTGTCGTTTATTCCGCTTTCTCTTTTTCATCGTCTATATTTCTTTTCTTTTTTTTCATTCACAATCATTTTTGCATTAAATACCTTCCCTCTCTTTCTCCGTTTGTTTGTCTTTCCTTCGCTATATCTCTTTCTTCCACTCTATTTATTTCATATATTACCTCCCTTTCTTCGTCTTTTTGTCTTTTATTTTAATATATCTCTATCATTCTCTATCTCTCCACTCTTTTTATCTCTCTTGTTCTCCACTCACTCTCTTCTCTTTTTCTTCCTCACTTTTTTCATTTTCCAAATATATTTATTCCACTCTTTCTCTCTTTTATTTTTTATTTATTCGCTCATTTTCTCTTTTTCTTTTCTTCTTTTTTTTTTGTTTGTCTCTTCAATATCGTTCTTACAATTTCTTTATTTTCTCTCTTTTTCCTCCATTTTATTTCTGTTATTATCTTTCATTTACTCTCGCCTCAGTCTTTCTTACTCGTTTTATTTTAATGCCTATTCCGTTCTTTATTTTTCTCTCTTTCTCTCTTATATTTAACATTCACTTATATATCCTTCTCCATTTTTGTCTTTATTTTTTTAGATTTCTTTCTTTCTCTATACCTTTTTCATTCTTTATTAATTCTCTTCATTTCTCCTCTCTTTTGTCTCTCACTTTTCATTAAATCTATCTATCTATCTATCTATCTATCTATCTATCTATCTATCTATCTATCTATCTATCTACCTCATTCTGTTCATATCTATCTATCTATCTATCTATCTATCTATCTATCTATCTATCTCAGTTCATTGCTGTGTAATCTATCTATCTATCTATCTATCTATCTATCTATCTATCTATCTATCTATCTATCTATCTCAGTTCATTGCTCTGTAATCTATCTATCTATCTATCTATCTATCTCAGTCTGTTCATATCTATCTATCTATCTATCTATCTATCTATCTATCTAAGTCATTTCATATCTATCTATCTATCTATCTATCTATCTATCTATCTATCTCAGTTCATTGCTTTGTAATCTATCTATCTATCTATCTATCTATCTATCTATCTATCTATCTATATATCTCTCTATCTCAGTTCATTGCTTTGTAGTCTGTCTATCTATCTATCTATCTATCTATCTATCTATCTATCTATCTATCTATCTCATCTATCTATCTATCAGTTCATTGCTTTGTAATCTATCTATCTATCTATCTATCTATCTATCTATCTATCTATCTATCTCAGTTCATTGCTTTGTAGTCTATCTATCTATCTATCTATGTATCTATCTATCTATCTATCTATCTATCTATCTATCTATCTATCTATGTCAGTTCATTGCTTTGTAGTCTATCTATCTATCTATCTATCTATCTATCTATCTATCTATCTATCTATCTATCTCACTTCATTGCCTTGTAGTCTATCTATCTATCTATCTATCTATCTATCTATCTATCTATCTATCTTCCTTACTTCATTGCCTTGTAGTCTATCTATCTATTTCTATTTATCTCTTTCTTTTCTACATCTCATCAATACGTCTTCTATTTGTTTTACCTTCATTCCTCGCCACACACAACTAAAACTATTCAGATCTTCCACGTCGCAAATCGATTTTCCTCATATCGATTCGCACACCTAGGCGAAGGTCTATTCGAAATCTCCAACTCCCAGAGCAAGGTGCTAACTTCCCACCCTCCACCGATCAACCTTAATTTACCAACATTCTTCCCGGACACATAGAGACGCACGCACACACGCTTCTCCCAAAATCCGAACACATTTCATAGACATGAAGAAAATTACAATTGATCGCTGACCTCTCGCTTTAAGAGGGTTGATTTAGTGGCTGTTCGCCGACGAAGAATACTCGCGTGTAATGCACCATAACCGGAACCTGTATTTACCGTGGTCCTATTGTTCCTATCTCGTTTAGCAATTTGGTCAAGTGCGTGTGTTGCCGAGGTGGCTGTCGAACAAATACCAAACATTTCAGCCTATAAAAAACACCTACTCAATAAAAAAGCCGTTTATATATATATATATCATCCCAAGGCAAGGCGAGACTGCTACTGGTGTGCAGGAGGTTGTAGAGAGAGCAAAATGGCGTACAAGTGATACCGAAGAAGGAGATAGGAGATAGCAACTAACGCTGCATTTAAACTTTTGAAGATTGTAATCTCTAAACTTAATGCATGGTCATCAGCAAAAAGAGCAGCCCAAAATGCCAAATACAAGTGGGAGATACTAAAATCAAGCAGGTAAAAAAAATTTTAAATACTTGGGAAGTGTTCTAACAGAAGACGGAAAATGTGGCACAGAGATCCGAAGGCGAATTGGCATGGCGAAGGAAGCATTCCAGAAATTGTGTAAAGTATTAAGAAACCGGACAATTCGCTAAATACAAGGAAGAGAGTACTGGATTGCTACGTGCTGTCCGTCCTTCAATATGACAGTGAATGCTGGACAATATCATCAAAGACGAATTAAAACTTGAAGTAAATGAAATGTGGTTCTACAGAAGGATGCTGCGAATATCATAGATCGAGCATGTGAGCAATGATGAGGTTTTGGAAAGGATGGAAACAAAAATGAAATTAATACTGAGCATCAGGAAGAGACAGCTGAAGTTCCTGGGACATGCAATGAGGAAGGAGAGCTTGGAGAACCTGATACTAACAGGCCAGATAGACGGAAAAAGAGAGAGAGGAAAGCAGCGGATAATATATTTGAAGGACCTAATCAGGTGGATGACGGAACGAGGGTTGTGTGGTGTAAAGGAGAAGGCGTGCTAAGAGCCACCAGGGATAGGGAGATTTGGAAAACCATGATCGCCTACGTCCTGAAAAGACAGGGCACAAAGAAGAAGAAGAAGAAGAAGAAGAAGAAGAAGAAGAAGAAGAAGAAGAAGAATCTCTTACAATCTCACCACCCCCATCTCTCTTGGAATTGATCTGTAGGCAGAACAATTCCCCTCATTTGAGAGGTTAAGTTACGAGTCCCTACGGTCTCCTCTTCTTTTTTCAAGTCGTCTGTGCTGTCATTTAAAAAGGTAATTTTAATATTTTATTTTATTTTCCCTGAATAATGTGTTTAAAGCGAGGCTTGAGGCAGAAGAAATGTGGTATTACAGAAGGTTGCTGAGGATATCATGGACAGAGCTTGTGAGCAACGATGAGGTGTTAGAAAGTATGCGAACAAGAAGAAAACTGATAATAAATATCAGGAAGAGACAAATGAGGTTCCTGGAACATGTAATGAGGAAGGAAGGTTTGGAGAACCTGATGCACCTAGGTCGGATAAATGGAAGAATAAACGAGGGAAAGCAGCGCGAGACGTACTTGTTGGGTCTGAACAAATGGTTGAAGGGGCGAGGCTTGGAAGAGATACCAAGAGAAACATTATTGAGAGCGAAAAGAGACAGTGCCTAGTGGAAGTACATGATGGCCTACGTCCAGAAGAGACACGGCACACGAAGAAAAATAACTATCAGGGGAGAAAATATACGGAAGAGAGTTGCTCAGACGGATGGGCGAGAAAAGAAACTATTAGAGTAGAAGTGACGGATACATGTGACTATTTTTATCGTAAAAGAGTGTGACCTTTATGCCAGTCTAATAGCATGAGTGGCACGAGGGAAAGAAGCTCATGAGAGTAGAAGCCATGAAAATATTTGTAAAAAAGACAGAAGGAAGCCACATTCCGTCAATGAGACAGTAACTAAAGGCGAGTTGCCAAATTATGAACAAATATGTTGCAAATATTTTTTGGATTTTGTCGAGAACCTCTAGATGAACAGCAGGATCACACAACCAGATATGGCAACAGTATTCAATGCTCGGACGAATGGTAGATTTATAAATGGGCAAGATGGATTCTGACAAGAACCTCGAGATGAATAGCAGGACCACCCGGCCAGTTATGGCAATATTATTCAATGCTAGGACAAATGGTAGATTTATATATGGGCAAGATGGATTCTGACAAGAACCTCGAGATGAATAGCAGGAGCACCCGGCCACTTATGGCAACGGTATTCACTGCTCGGACGAATGGTACATTTAAAAATGGGCAAGATGGATTCTGACAAGAACATCGAGATGAATAGCAGGAGCACCCGGCCACTTATGGCAACGGTATTCACTGCTCGGACGAATGGTAGATTTATAAATGTGCAAGATGGATTCTGACGAGAACCTCAAGATGAATAGCAGGTGCACCCGTCCAGTTATGGTAACAGTATTCAATGCTCGGACGAATGGTAGATTTATCGATATGCAAGACCATTTCTGACGAGAAAAACATTCTGGCCCAATAGATTGACGAAACCTTTTGGGCCGTAGATACATCTATAGATTCGATTGCGTCTTTCTCTTTATGGTCGGTTGAGAGAGGGAAACAAAGGAGGTGAAGTGTATTGCTTTCTAGGAGAAAAGCGCTATCCATACCGATGCACGCGAGTAAAGTTCCTGTATGGTGGTTAAATAATACCTTGGGAAAGGTATTAATACGTCTCTTCCCTCCAGTTATGGGTTAAATAATAGGTCACATTGGGTTCTATAGCCATGGCTGGCAACCAATCTACCACAGAAAGTAATGGCAACCTACTGCTGGATAATCTTCTGCCCAGTCAGTCTTTCGAGACATGATCGCCCAAAACGTGTATCATGTATAGCACTAACTGACTGTACTTCAATATTGCAACGAATGTGTGACAATCTGATCAAAGATTAAGGGAAGAACTGATGCAACCGAAATGTAGTTCTACAGAAGGATGCTGAGGATACAATGGACAAAATATATGAGAAACAGGGATGTTCTGGAGAGGATGTACACAAAAAGGAAACTGATATTAGCAATGAGGAAGGATGGCTAGGAGAATCTGATTCTCACAAGACGGATAGAGGGGAAAAGAGACAAGGAAAAGCAAAGCGTGTCATACTTGAGAGATTTGAGCAGATAGATGGCGGAACGGGGGTTAATTCGGTTAAGAAGGGGCTTTAAGAACTACAAGGGTTAGGGAGAATTAGAGGGCCATGACCGCCTACGTCCTGAAGGAATACGGCACATAAAAAGAAAGAAAAATGTACAGATTTTCTAAACCGAGCGAAATCTTAAACAATAGTAAATCACGTTTTCAGTCTATGAAGTAACGTCTAGGAATGCTAGTGTGTCAAACAATTGTATTTAAATGAATTCAGTCCTCACCAAGTGTCCCAAATTTGTTCTTTTTATGTGCCGTGTTGTAAATATATGTTAACAAAGATGTGGACAGCAATCCGTACAACGTAAATAGTATAAATAATTACAATAACTCATCTCAGAAATATAGACAACACCCCTGAACAGCAGATCATGTGAGGTCTTTTTGGAACGTATTAAACAATTTTGACTATCTTAAGAAAATTCACCTTATTTATTGAATGACCCTCGTAGAAGACCTCATACCGAAAAATTCACCTTATTTATTGAATGACCCTCGTAGAAGTCCTTATCCCGAAAAATTCACCTTATTTATTGAATGACCCTCGTAGAAGACCTTATACCGAAAAATTCACCTGATTTATTGAATGACCCTCGTAGAAGTCCTTATACCGAAAAATTCACCTTATTTATTGAATGACCCTCGTAGAAGTCCTTATGCCGAAAAATTCACCTTATTTATTGAATGACCCTCGTAGAAGTCCTTATACCGAAAAATTCACCTTATTTATTGAATGACCTTCGTAGAAGTCCTTATACCGAAAAATTCACCTTATTTATTGAATGACCCTCGTAAAATACACAATAGTGCATTCGTGAACTTGTCCTTGAAGTTACTCAGTTGACAATGATATGATACATAGTGAGTTATTGTACGGTATCATGTTGACAGTCACTATGAACACGAGTAGAAATTCTTCATGTTTTGAAGGTTTTAGTGGGTGGAGGGATAACGTTTTTTTCTTCACTTACATCTCATTGCTCTTGGGTTTTGTGAAGGGTAGACATTATTGTAAAAGAATTGCAATATAACTGTTTGACTCCCTACGAAACCGACTTTTCCTAACGCTAAATACTCTGTTTAAGCACAATGAGTATTATTAATAAGAAAACAATGAAGTAACTGATAGTGACTTCTAAATTTGTTTTTTTTTCTTTTTGCTGAAAAGTAAACATGTACAAAAATGCAAAGGAGAAAATACTGAAAGGTCATTAAACTAAGTCGTTTATTTTTGTATTAATATTAAACCGATTTCATACTTTTTCGACAAACAATTTATTTACTAAATAACTTGAGGCGTAAAAGTCGAGTTTTCAAGCAAAAGTAGAAAAGCACACGTAACAATTAATTTACATCACTTAAATGCCTCCAGCAGGCTACCAATAAAACTTGTATTTGGTAAACTTATTTGACATATTAAAATCAAAATTACCATAACAATAAAATTGTAACAGTATTATTTACACTGTTTACATTGGTCGGACTTTTGTCTTCATCTTTGTTGCCATGTTGCCATTGTATTATAGGGGCCTCGGTGATGCTTGGTAAATTGGCCTTGTGCCAAATATGTTCGAAGCTCCCACAATTTATATATCAGAAGGTTGAAGGTTGGATGTTGAAATGTGGAAGGTTAAAATATTTCATTTGTAGATTAAAGCAAATATTTATTAACAGAATAACAAAATTGCAAGAAGAAAAATATAACTATTTAAAATGTCCACAGAAGTTTAAAGTTTATGGTTGTGCAGTAGCAGAATGTAAAGTCTTATGTTCCTTCCTGTTTATGGTAGGGCGGCGACCAAGCGAGAAAGAATAAATAAAGTGTTACGTCGGGTAACAGAATTATGTGAAATAATACAAAACAACGTAATAGTATAAAAGTAGGTGTATTGACAGGAAAGAGAAGTATTTACAAGAGGTGAGGATTAGTAGAATACAGAACAAGGTAATTAGTATACAGTATCGTCGTAGAGACGTGATAGATTGACTAGTAGAACACTTCTGGTGCAATACCGGAAATACCCGTCTGACTCCCTCACTCGATTTCCTTTCCCCGAGTTATAATCACTACTATTTTATATAGTGATTCGAATAGTCCATTTCCGTGGAAAGGTGGAGAGCGCCCCAACATAAAGAAATTGCATTTAGCTCGTCCTGTTGTTGTTGCTGTTGGTGTTCTCTTTGGCAGCATGGAGTGAATAAGAAGAAAAGAAAATTGGACGAAGAGGTAGAATGGATATGTGACGCTCCCTTACGTCCGGGTCGACTTCTTGAAATTTTTTGTGCTACATTGTCACAAGGTCCGTCAGCTAACCGTTCCCAATGCTTGACTTTGACGAGTCGCGGAATGTCCTTAAGTAGTGAATCTGATCATGTGACCGGCTCCAGCGAGCATTTTCACTTTAGCTGTGAAAAAACGTTTGACCGACATCACATATCAATTCCCCATTTTCAATCCAATCAGGATTCAGGATTTTACTTTTCGGACTGACTCGTGAAATTTTCTTTGGTCTGGGTATTTCCAAAATGTTTTTAGTCGTGGATGGGTTTTGCGGGTGTGCAATTTTACATTGTGTGTTTTAGTTAGTTGATGGATGATATAGGAATTGTATCCTATAGTATACTCCGACCGTCTTCAGGTTATTAGAATTTCGAACTGAAGTTTTTGTTTCGTTCACCGAAATTATAAATATAAAATGGCGATTATTTTGACTATCGCAACCTGTGTATGTTGCATATAAACACGTGCAATAAAATAAATCTTACATTTGCTTTGATAAACCCTCTCTGAAGACTAAATGCGTCGACTAATAATAGTTCTTCTCATTGAATTTGTATCTATATCTATCTTCTCTGTCTATCCATCTATATATCGTTCTGGATTCATAGTATACATCTGATGTTTTCATAATGCAAGAAACTCCGGGTCATGCTATAGACGTAGAATGAAATATATATTTAATAATATGTACTTAGTAGCTCTGTTATTTATTGAGCAGTTTTGCTTAACATCAGAAAAATAGATATGGGTGTACTTGCATGTCTTATCGGCCTTTGAACTATTACACTTTGTGTCCTTAATATGTTTTTACTGACCCTAACCCTAACCCTAACTCTGATAAATATTCATGAACGTTCTCAAACTTAAAGGCCTCGATAAACCAATAAAAAACAGTATACAGGTTTTCAAAAATCACCATCACAACGGGATGCTGATTTTATCGCAGTTGCAATATGTTTGTCGTTTTAATTTGCCTTTAAACATGATCTTGGAATAGTTTGAAAGTACTTAGGTTAAACAAAAAAAAATGATTAAGGTACCTTCCTTGATAGATTTCATTTCAAAATAAGAAACTCATAAAACAACTGAAAATTATTAGTACAAAAATAAGTAGACAAAATATGTCTACATTATAATATATATATATATATATATGTGTGTGTGTGTGTGTGTGTGTGTGTGTGTGTGTGTGTATGTGTGTGTGTAAATTCAGATTAAATTTAGAAGGGAAATAGCCATTTTCAACATGTCAGTTTAAGACATGCATTGTCAACCCCGTTTGAACAAAGAATGAAGAAAAATTCTAATGCCTGAGGCTTGGTCTAGTACAGGAAAGGGTTGGGTAATATTGGCTTTTATAGGGTTAAACTAGCGGAATCTTAGTAGTAATTATCTTCTATGGTAGTGGGAGGTCTGTCGCTTGACCATTGTGTTAGTAGTGGTAGGTAGGAAAGAAACGTAACTGCTTAGCCAAATTTAAAAAAAACCTTATTGTGACTAAATGGAAGAATAAGCTAATTACTGCAATTTATGTTTATTTCTATGACGACCCTTATTAACGATTTCTCTACGTTTATTCAGAAGTGCATTCTGATATTGAATTTTCAAAATTTTAATTTTTTCTCTTAAACATAGATTACATCTGTCTCTTAAACTATTAGGGGTCCTTGCCTTGCCTTTCAGTTTCCACTGTATATGTGAATTTAGGTTATTTTATTTTAATTCCCAGTATTTTCGGAAAGGGCTTTTTGATATCTTAAATTAGGGTTAGTGAAGGAGTGTCTGTGTGTATAACACCGTTGAATTATTATTATTTTCACCTAAAATTAAAGCCAAAATACGATGTTTAGAACGGCTCAGGGTTAAGCATAATAGACATTCATCGTCTGTTATATTTAGCAATATATGTTTAGAATATGCGTGACTCTTCAAAAATGAATTGAGTTCTTTCGGTGACTGGCGTGTGTATACACTGCTTATATGCAACACGTTAAAATTTCCCTTCTCTGACTCCATGCGTCGATGGCTTAGGATGACTAATATATATATATATATATATATATATATATAAATCATTTACATACAAGCCTGTTTCGGTATATGACAGCTCATCAGAGTGGCTAGAGACACATCCACTTACTTCTGTCCGGGTTCGAAACTCGACAGATTTGGTGTCAGTCGGAGTCGCTACTCACTAAGCTATAGGCGCATGGAATCAGAGAAGGGAAATATCGTGTTGTATATAAGCAGTATATACACACGCCAGTCACCGAAAGAAGACAGAAGAATATATATATATATATATATATATATGGATGGATGGATGTGTGAATTGATGGATGTGAAAGGAGGGTAATAGGGAGCGGCTTGAAATGAAAATTGTCGGGCAGAATTCGAATTCTGGCGCAGTTTATTACATTCACTACCCGCAACGATTTTGACTCGAGGCAGAGCAAGATCGATCTTCCTATGCAGTGCCGATCCAAAGGGAAATAATTCTGTTGACTCTTACTTTGATAGAACATAAACTAATGAAAACATCATAGCGGAATTGTTAAGATTGGACATCGCTTGGAGTGGATAATATGGACGGCAAATAACTATAAAACTGCAAGGAACATGACACCAATGCAAACAGAATAATTTCTCCGGTAAACATATCGGATTTATGGTTCGATTTCAAAGATTTGCGAAGAAATTCCCATGAAAATATTTCGAATTGTATACCATCTAAAAATTTTTGCCCAGGAGTGTGATAGAGAGAGAGTGGGGAGTAGAGAGAAGGAGAAAGAGAAAGAAGGAGAGAGAGACAAGCGGGTGGGAGACAGAAAGTAATAAACGGATAGGACAGCCAGTGAAGGAGACGTAGAAAGAGATAGGAGAGAAATAAAGAGAAAAGGAGGGGAGGTATAGAAAAAAACAGAGAGGAAGAGAGAGAGAGAGACAGAATGAGAGAGAGAGAGAGAACTATGTACAGAGATACATAGAATGAGAGAGATAGAGAGATAGGGACAATATGAGACAGAGAGAGAGAGAAATATGTACGATACATAGAAAGAGAGAGAGAGAGAGAGATAAGGACAATATGAGACAGAAAGAGAGAGAGAGAGAAATATGTACAGACATACATAGAATGAGAGTGAGAGAGATAGAGTGGACGGGAGATAGAAAGGGAGAGACAGAATAGATCAGTCCAGAGGGTTAGAGAAGGAAACGGAGAGTCAGTGAAGGAGACAGAGAAAGAGAAACAGAAAAAAATTAAAGGACGGGGGGGGGTAGAAAAGGAGAGAGAAAGAGAGACAGAATGAGAAAGAGAGGGGTGAGAGGCTGAAAACAGAATGAGACCGAGAGACAGACAAGTGAGATAGGTCCAGAGAGTTAGAGATGGAAAATGGAGACGGAGAAAGGGATAGGAGAGAGAGAGAGAGAGAGAGAGAGAGAAAATGGCAGAAATATAGAGTAACAGAAAGAGTCAGGGAGGTTGAGAAAGAAGCCGAAAGACATATATATATATATATATATATATATATAGAGAGAGAGAGAGAGAGAGAGAGAGAAAGAGTGAAGGACAAAGAGTGAGACGAAGAAAGAGACATGGAATGAGAGACAGAAAGCTGAAAAGCCTGCCTGAAATATTTTTGGCATAAAGTTTGCGTTATGTGATTATTACAAAGGCATTGGATTATGTGAATTAACAATGAAGGTAATTAGGTTGAAAAACAAAGATTCTCTTAGTAAAATAGCTTATCCTCCTCATTCAACATTAGAATCAGTATTTTTTAATGGATCTACTGATTTTGCACAAAAGATAATTATTTTATAGATGATATACCAGACGATACAAAAAACCTTTCATCACTGGAAACACTTCAGCCAGAAAGAAATGGTTCTCAGTCATTTGGTAAGAATTTAGGGAGTAGATGGGGCCAATAATTTTCCAGCACTCCTCGTCCGATATGAAATTCACTACTAATTTCATTTATTGAAGTTTACAAACATAGGTAGATCCGAAAGCTAATTGGCATGGCGAAGGAAGCATTCCAGAAATTGTGTAAAGTAACAAGAAACAGGACAATTTCGCTAGAAACAAAGAAGAGAGTTCTGGATTGCTATGCGATGTCAGTTCTTTAATATGGCAGTGAATGCTGGACAATATCATCGAAGATGAACGAAAAACTTGAAGCAACTGAAATGTGGCTCTACAGAAGGATGCTGCGAATATCATGGATCGAGCATGTGAGCAATGATGACGTTTTAGAAATGATGGAAACAAAAAGGAAATTAATACTGAGCATCAGGAAGAGACAACGAAAGTTCCTGGGATATGCAATGAGGAAGAAGGGCTTGGAGAACCTGATACTAACAGGCCAGATAGAGGGAAAAAGAAACAGGGGAAAGCAACGGATAACATATTTGAAAAGCCTGAACAGGTGGATGGCGGAACTAGGGTTGCGTGGTGTAACAGGAGAAAGCGTGGAAAGCTGTGATAGCCTTCGTCCTGAAAGGACAGGGAACATACAAGAAGTAGTAGTTTAGAAGTTTACTTTCCATCATCTTCATAGTTCATTTGATGGTTATTTTTTTAGTGTGGTCCTGTACCAAAAGTCTTTAAGAGTGGTCACTACCTACTTGAGACCATGCCATAGAAGAATGGTTTGAAATTTCATATCATTAACCGTTCGCTAATAAATGGAGCCGGTTCTTATTAGAGGTTTCACTATTCTGTGTGTGCATCGGAAAATTACTGTAGATTGTGGTATATAAATCGACTTGGCGTACAAGTATACATCAACATTCTAAGACCCATTTTTAAAGAATGTGAATGTCAAATCCAGAATAATTAGAATGCTTCATAGGTATGGTGTTCTGACAGTGATACTTTGTCTTTGTCTGGGTTTGAGATATAAGTCTAAAACGGAGGGTTGTAAAAATATTGAAACGTCGATATGCTTTCCACACCCAGTTTGAGAGATCGACGAAGACCACTCGCTTAGTATCTAATCTCAAACGTTTGTTTTATAATAAAACGAAAAAAAAAAAAAAGAAATGGTCTTTCAATTCTAATATATTTCTATATACATTGTATAGCAAACAACCTACAACACACACCTGTACATACCGTATCGGTATAACATAGCGACCATTAACATTTCTAAGGATTATTGATAAACACGTTAATCTCAACGTCACCTCTTATAAAATATTAATAGCGTTGATTACGCATTACATCAAGCAGTTTTTTATAGAACTGCTACATATCCTATGTTATTGTAAAACACAATATCACTTGTCCGCCATTTGCATCAGTGCAAACAAAGAACTAGTGACATCACCACTTTGTGTATCTGCTATTGGACGCCAGTTGTTCTACAGCGTAAATAGAATATTGTTACTTGTCTATATTCCAGAGATGAGGTATTGTAAGTCTTCTTCTTCTTCTTCTTCTTCTTCTTCTTCTTCTTCTTCTTCTTCTATGTACCATGTTCCTTCAGGGCGTAGGTGATCATGTCTCTCCTCGTCTCCTTATCCCTGGTGGCACTCAGCATGCTTTCTTCTGTTACGCCACCCAAACCACGCTCTTCCATCCACTAGCCCAATCCTCTAAATCTAGAATATAAAAGCATAGAAACTAGCATGACCAGAAAATGAGGGATCAGTTTTTATATTGATTATAATATAGAATTGATCCCCCATTTTATATTCACATTATAATTTCTTATAAACAGTTGACATATATCTTCTTCGTCTATGTACCTTGACCTTTCAGGATGTAGGGGATCATGGCTTTCCATATCTCCCTGTCCTTGGTGGCTCTTAGCACGCTTTCTCTTGTTACCCCACCTCACTTTCTCTCTATCTAACCTGTGGATATTGACTTCTGTAAGTCCTACTTCCTCATATCTCTTAAAGAGATCTTTTTTTATATTCTTCCCATCGCTGGAGTATTTCCTCTTTCTCTAATGTCCTTGGATTATATACATCCTGTTGAGGAGCATATTCTTTTGTCCTATTAGTTCTTTTATTTCTCTATGCATATCTTTATTAGTGTTGCTCAATCTCTCTAGTTGTGCACATTTGTTGTTGAGCCATTCCTATTTAGCCCGTAAGCACTTGGTCCTTATTTCCTTGTGCAGTTTGTTGTATTCCGTTCCATGTTTAGGCAAAGTTTTCTGTCCCCTTTGCATTATGTCAAGAATCTCTTTAGACATCCACACGTTTTTGCTTCTGCGTCTGATTTCCTTTGAGACAATGTTGTTTGATGGTGCCGCTGACGCTTCTTTAAGTACGTCCCATTTCGAAATTCCATTTCCCATTTGTTCTTCGTATTTGTTTCTCACACTGTCAGTGTATTTCTTCTACAGGTTAAAGGCATTCACTAGTGTGTTCTATTGCATTCTGGGTGCTGCACTAGGCTTCTTCAGTCTCCGAAGTTACACCCTTAGTTTGCAGATGACTGGGAGGTGGCCGCTTCCACTGTCGACACTTGGATAGATTTTCATTGAACTACTGCGTTCTTGAATATCCTGTTTATGGTTATTTAATCTATTTGGTTTTTCGTGTCACTTCCTGGTCTTCTCTATGTCCATAAGTGTCTTGTGTGTTCTTGAAACCGAATGTTGTCATTTGCTTTACACCACTGGACCAGTCTTTATTCTCGATCGTAGTGGAATCCTAACCCAAAGTTGCCAGTTGTCTTCCCTTCCCTCTCCTTGCGTACCCTAGCATTCAAGTCTCCCATGATGATTCTAATTTCTTGGGTTTTACACTGAACCTTTACATTGTTCAGTGTGGAGTAGAAATATTCTATTTCTTCCTAAGTGCTTTGCGTTTGGTGTTGCGTAGACTATCGAAATAGCTATGTTGAATGGTCTCCCTTTCAGTTTGATCAAAGAATTTTTTCGGATTACTAGCAGTATCCCAGAACGTAATTCTTCATTTCTTACTCCAGTATTAAGCTAACTTCCTTTTCGTTTTTTTTAAATTCCTGCGTATATTATCCTGTGGTTGTCGCTGCTGAAGTTTCCATTGTTAGGCCATCTAATTTCGTTTATTCCAAAAATATTGATGTTCAATCTGCTCATCTCCTGCTTGACATTCTCGAGTTAACCACAGCTGTTCAGCGTCTTGTTCCATATCACTAGAGTAATTTTTGTTGGTTGCGCACAGACACAGGGTAACGGTCCAGAGACACCTGTTGCTTTGGTCGTTCCTTTCCGGGCGAGGGACAAATTTCGAAGAAATGTGTCCCATTCACGCGTTTTACGCCTTTGACATTGTTCGGACTGTTATCCTCATATTTGTTGCCATATTCACTACGTTTCGGTCGTTCATCAGGGGATTAGAATTTCGAACTGACCCCTTAATTGTTCTAGTTCCACGAGATATGCTTCTTCCAGATGTCTCACTATCAGTTATCACCCTTTAACTAAACTCTCTACATTTTTGTTTCAACCTTCTGCGTTTTTGTTCACATCTACTGAATCTAGTAATGTCAACGTTATAATAAAGTAGTTACTGGAAGATCTTATAGCTGGTAACAGGATTCTGCACCATGCCACACAAGCAGATGAACACAGCAGCTGTCGTATAATTTCTGTAAACCCATCTCTCCTTACATCAGACCCACTAGCTTGCCAGACTTCCTTGATTGTTCTCTGTGAGGCACAGTTGAGCGAGGGACCAACAACACCAAAGATGAACTGAAAGGAAGGATTATGGCAGCATTCACCAACTTAAACAAGGATGCCATCCAGAAGGGATGCGGGAAATTCCGAAATTTTCTGAAGGCCGTGGTTGAAATCATCGGCGATTTTTTAAAGAAATTTACACTTTATTATTCCAAGATATCTTTGAGAAATTTTCGTAAATTATCTGTTAATCACTTATGCGTAAATACCCTTGGGAAAGGTATTAATCTGTTTATTCCTTCCAATTATGGGTTAAATAACAGGACAGATTGGGTTCTATAGCCTTAATCTTCTGTCCAGTCAGTCATGTCTCATTCGAGACATGATCGCTCAAACGTGTATCAAGTATGGCATTTAACTAAATAAATATAACAGTTGGAAAAATAATTAAAACTTTTACTGGGCATACAGTGGAGAATCGGTTTTCTATTGTTATGAAGTAATAGACTGATCCCCCACTAATTACTGTT
Source organism: Ascarosepion bandense (assembly GCA_037127315.1). NCBI lineage: Eukaryota > Metazoa > Mollusca > Cephalopoda > Sepiida > Sepiidae > Ascarosepion > Ascarosepion bandense. The sequence continues at coordinate 1,593,533 of JBBBDQ010000324.1, read as the reverse complement.
TAATAATATAATACATCTCTTCCCCCTATATCCATGAGTCAAATAGCAGGACAGATTGGGTTCTATAGCCTTGGCTTGCAACCAGTCTACCGCAGAATGGCAACCTATTGTGGGATAATCTTCTGCCCAGTCAGTCATGTCTCGAAAGAGACATGATCGCCCAAGCGTGTATCACGTATGGCCCTTAACTGATGTGTTAAATGAGTTGTCTGCATTATTTTCATATCATTGCTGCATTTAGACGGGAGTTCATGAATTGCATCCTGCAGTGTATGTTATTGATTGAACAAAGCTTTAAGTTTGGAAGCATTCGTAAATATTTAACAAGTGTTTGCAGAGTCAGTTAAAACATAATAAAGAACAAAAATGCTAAAATTCAAAGTCTGGTAAAAGAAAATTGAGCGTGTGATATTGAAGAATTAGATAGATAGATAGATAGATAGATAGATAGATAGATAGATAGATAGATAGATAGATAGATAGATTACAAGGCAATGAAGTGAGGAATATAGATAGATAGAGAGAGAGATAGGTAGACCACAAAGCAATAAAGTGAGGAAGATAGATAGATAGATAGATAGATAGATAGATAGATAGATAGATAGATAGATAGATAGATTACAAGGCAATGATGTGAGATAGATAGATAGAGAGAGATAGATAGATAGATAGATAGATAGATAGATAGATAGATAGATTACAAGGCAATGATGTGAGATAGATAGATAGATAGATTACAAGGCAATGATGTGAGATAGATAGTTAGTTAGATAGATAGATAGATAGATAGATAAATAGATTACAAGTCACTGATGTGAGATAGATAGATAGATAGATAGATAGATAGATAGATAGATAGATTACAAGGCACTGATGTGAGATAGATAGATAGATAGATAGATAGATAGATAGATAGATAGATTGACAATGATAGATAGATAGATAGATAGATAGATAGATAGATAGATAGATAGATAGATTACAAGACAGTGAGATAGATAGATAGATAGATAGATAGATAGATAGATAGATAGATATATTACAAAACAGTGAGATAGATAGATAGATAGATAGATAGATAGATAGATAGATAGATAGATAGATAGATAGATAGATAGATAGATTGAGAATAAATGATGTGAGATAGATAGATAGATATATTACAAGGCAATGATGTGAGATAGATAGATAGATAGATAGATAGATAGATAGATAGATAGATAGATAGATAGATAGATAGATAGATAGATAGATAGATTAAGACAATGATGTGAGATAGATAGATAGATAGATTACAAGGCAATGATGTGAGATGATAGATAGATAGATTACAAGGCACTGATGTGAGATAGATAGATAGATAGATAGATAGATAGATAGATAGATAGATAGATAGATAGATAGATTGGTACCCTGATGTGAGATAGATAGATAGATAGATAGATAGATAGATAGATAGATAGATAGATAGATTACAAAGGCAATGATGTGGAGATAGATAGATAGATAGATAGATAGATAGATAGATAGATAGATAGATTACAAGGCAATGATGTGAGATAGATAGATAGATAGATAGATAGATAGATAGATAGATTACAAGGCAATGATGTGAGATAGATAGATAGATAGATAGATAGATAGATAGATAGATAGATTACAAGGCAATGATGTGAGATAGATAGATAGATTACAAGGCAATGATGTGAGATAGATAGATAGATAGATAGATAGATAGATAGATAGATAGATAGATAGATTACAAGGCAATGATGTGAGATAGATAGATAGATAGATGAATTACAAGGCAATGATGTGAGATAGATAGATAGATAGATAGATAGATAGATAGATAGATAGATAGATAGATTACAAGGCAATGATGTGAGATAGATAGATAGATTACAAGGCAATGATGTGAGATAGATAGATAGATAGATAGATAGATAGATAGATAGATAGATAGATAGATAGATTACAAGGCAATGATGTGAGATAGATAAATAGATAGATAGATTACAAGGCAATGATGTGAGATAGATAGATAGATAGATAGATAGATAGATAGATTACAAGGCAATGATGTGAGATAGATAGATAGATAGATAGATAGATAGATAGATAGATAGATAGATAGATTACAAGGCAATGATGTAGATAGATAGATAGATAGATAGATAGATAGATAGATAGATAGATAGATAGATAGACTACAAGTTATTAGAAGATAGATAGATGAATGAACTGATTAATGAAGATAGATAGATAGATAGATTACAAGGCAATGGTAGAGGAATATAGATAGATAGAGATAGATAGATAGATTACAAGGCAATGAAGTGAGGAATATAGATAGATAGAGAGAGAGATAGATAGATTACAAGGCAATGAAGTGAGGAATATAGATAGATAGAGATAGATAGATAGATTACTGAGCAATGAGTGAGGAATATAGATAGATAGATAGATAGATAGATAGATTACAAGGCAATGAAGTGAGGAATATAGATAGATAGAGAGATAGATAGATAGATTACAAGGCAGTAAGTAAGGAATATAGATAGATAGAGAGAGAGATAGATAGATTACAAGGCAATGAAGTGAGGAATATAGATAGATAGAGAGATAGATAGATAGATTACAAAAGACAATGAAGTATGAAGATAGATAGATAGAGAGAGAGATAGGTAGACCACAAAGCAATGAAGTGAGGAAGATAGATAGATAGAGCCCAGACTGCTTTATTAGTTGACCTATTAATAGCTTAGACTCAGGTTTGGTTCCAGACCTTTGCCAGAGATATTTAAGCATGAGTAAAAATATCGAATTAGACCGAAGTTTTCATAATTATTCTAAGATATTGCTGTTTCCTGTTCTATGATTTCCCCATCATTCAGACTCCAACTCATTTAGTTTATTTGCTCACCAAAATCAGTTTAAATGATTCATGTCATGAGTAGTAGTTTATCTCTGTATACTCTTTTTAGTTTTAAGTTTTCAGTTCCTTCTAAAGTCTCTTTCACCCTCAGTAACCCCCCACCTTACGTCCTAGTGGCTTTATCACCTTGTTTGGAGTGGGTTGATTGAAAAATTGAATAACAAACCGAGTCTTTTTTATTAAATACTAATAAACTAGTTAGTTTAAGATATTAGTAGTTTTATAAACTAAGTATTTAAAAACATTAATAAAATATCAGGCAGTTTTGTGCCATACGTTATACACGCTTTGGCGATCATGTCTCTTTCTATCCGTGACTGACTGGGCAGTAGGTTGAGTTTGCTTTCTGTCATAGATTGGTTACAAACCAAGGATGGAAAACTCAATCTATCCAGTTATTTAGCCCATAGCTGGAGGGAGAAGTAACAGTTTAATATTTTGCCGAATATTTGCGCGTAAGTGAATGCAACGAATTTCAACTGGAATTCGAACTCAGCTCCCCAATTTCTTGTTCCGAGCCAATATGTACTGCACCACAACGCAGCACATCAAAATAAGACAATATACAAACGCTAGTAACAGAGCAGCAAATGAAACGAAGCCAAATCTAAAAATAAGAAATAAAACGAAATAATTTTACTTACTGAATAATAGCGATTCCAAATAATTTTTTTAACAATCAGCAGACCGTAAACCCCCCTCTCTCTCTTCTCTCTCTCTTTTTGGGTGTGGACGACTCGAAGTGGTATAATGTTTAGCAAGCTTATCTCACTAGAACCCATTACAACTGAGTGGTGAGTTCGATCCTCAATGGATGTCCTATATTTTCGACCTTGTGCCACATCTAAGCGGCGCTTAGAAAACCAACTCTTTCTGTGTACGCGTGTTCTTTTTAAGGGCAAAGATTCAGTAGTCAAGTTAAATAACATATTTCACCAATTCCACGATTTCTTATCAAAACAAAACTATTTTCCTTAATTTGACGCACAGGGAGGCGGTAGAAACCTTCTTCTACCTAAAACAGAAACATTGCTTGCGAACACATACCCACACATACACACCCACGCTCACATAAACAAATATGCTATATGCAATATCCGGACCGAATTCTAGCCACAATTAATATTTGCACATGTATGAAACCCGTCGAACCATGTTCGTATTCAGTCTGTTTTTATCATATTCACCTTCACGCAAATATTCTAAAGAAAAGTATAATGTTTGGGTCTGGTTTGATGTGTTTATGACATATCAACACTTCAATGGGTCATTTAATACTGACAATATTTTTACATTAGATTCGTATGAATAGAATATGTATTATTTGTAAGAAATCAGCTCGTAGATAAATGTTTAATCGTTGTACTTTTGTAAAGAAGGTTTTTGTTGGGAGTCTAGTTTCATTGGTGTAGTCTTTGCAGAGATATTAATTTTATTGACATTCTCATTTGGCTCATATTTTTGGTAGAAGCCGACTGTTTTGTGAAATGATATATCAGCCACTTTTGGTTAGGTTTGTTTTGTTTAACGATATATAAACCTTAATTGGTTATTTAATACCGACAAGATTTTTACAAACAGATAAATTCGATGTTGTGAGAAGGTTCTGAGTTAAAGTGATGGAAGGCCGGGCTAGTAGAGCTTGAGTGAAGCTTTATTTTACTAAAAATCTACTCCGGTAGTGAACCGTTCAAGAAAATGGCTGTCTACATAATGGAGACAGGAAGGCAAAAACAAGGAGGAATTAATCAGTCCCGGAAAGTCAGAGAAAGATTAGAGTTCTTTTATTATTTTCACCACATTCGTATATAATAGAATATGTTTTGGAAGAAATCAGTTTGGAAATCAAGTTTCATTGACTTATTTTCGTAATTTGTTTAAAGAGATATTTATTGAGAGTTAAATGTATTACTGATATATGATTTTTTCTTTAAATATATATTGCTGATTTCTTTTCTTAAAAATGTGTTACTGGTAACAACAATTTTTATTTAATCTTCTTCAAAAAAGTATTGCTGGCAATATTTTTCTTAAAAGTATATTATTGGTAATATTTTTTCCTTCAAAAATGTATTGCTGGAACGTATAAAAGTCTATTTTTATAACTTCATATTGTTTTGACCCAAGTTTTGGGGTTAACTATTCGTCTATAGTTGGGATTCTAACAGGTGTTACTACCCTAGATCAGGGTTAACCTGAGAACAACAGCAATTAAGAGGTGATTCCACTCATCTCTAAATCTCCCGATCAGGTCTTACTGCCGGGTGCAGTTTATCACCATTACTATCAGGTCGGTGCAAAAGTTTTTACCGATTTGAAAGTTCATCTTGAAAATGAAAGACTGTGTGTTTTTGAAAATCTTTATTCATATCAATAACAACCTTTGCTCTCTATAACTTGATTCCATTTACTTAACATGATCTTTTTGAGATGGAGTCCTGCTCTCGGTTGCTGAACTGGGCTTTCTCCTCAATTTTTTTTTTTAATCATCTCACCCCAAGCAAGGCATTCCACTTCCACTATTGCGCATGGGGCTACATAGGGGAAGGTAAAGAGAAGGAGTGGTTAGACATAGGGAATGTCAGGAAGAAGGTGACAGATGAGTAAGGATAGCGATGATGAGGGTTGGGCAGATGGGAAGAGTGTTTGATAGAATGGGAGCAGGTTAGTGTGTTAGGAGGTGTCTATTGACCTTACATTTAAACTCCTGGAGATTGTAGTCGTCAGGGAAGCAATCGTTTGGAAGAGAATTCCACAGTCGGGAAGTGCGAGGAAAGAAACTGTTGGAGTAGAAGTTACGGCTGCATTTTATCGGTTTCACTGTAAAAGGATGGGATCTAGTTGCTAATCTAGTATCTCGTGCAAATTCGTATTTAGGGGGCACCAGTGATCTAAGTTCATCGGAGCAGAACCCGTGAAAGTATTTATAGAAGAATTATCCACGATCGACAACGTTTAACGTTATGGTAGAGAATTCACCTCTCATCACCTGCAACAAGCAAAAATGGTGTCTGAAGGTGTCGTGAGAGTAAAGATTCGCAACAAGAAATACGTTGCATTTGCATTGGAATCTCTGTGAAACTCATAGAGTAGAGCACGCCTAATGTGCTCTTTAGATGGAAAGAACACGGGTGCGAATATTGCAGAAACATATGAATGATACTTTAATACTCTGAAAGAAAAAGTTATAAATTAATCATGGTGATATGTTTAGGTAATAACAATGTGCATAAAATAAATTACAATGATTTAAAATGCCCCTTTTACAAACCGGCAAAAATTTTGCACCGATCTAAGAGAACCCGAAAGTAGTTTATCGTTATTCCTAAGACACAGAAAAGTGTAAATATATATCTTTGTTCTCTTAGTTATGTGTTAAACAACAGGACAAGGTACGCTCTCTCGGCCTAGTTGAGAATTATTCTAGAAAGAAAATATATTTAGGTGCTTATAAAGGATATTTTTTGTGGAAAATTTTAGCGGAAATATTATCAGAAGGGTATACAAAATCGACTAACGATGTCCAAAATACAATTTGAGATTTCTGCTGGTTCTCTCAGGACCACTGCCAACTACGACTTGGTGCAATGGGACGGGTATTTTTTAATCATATCACTCCATGCAACGCATTAAAGTCATTAAAACACAGGGGGTTACTAAGTGTGAAAGATAAAAGATAAAAAGTTATCAAGGAGAGAGAATAATAGAAAGATAATCAGGAAGACAGTAGATAACGATCGACATTGCATTTAAATTTTTGATGATCAAAGTTGGCTGAAAAGCATGGAGCCGGAAGAGAGTCCCGGAAGAGAGTCCCATAAGCGAAAAATATGATAAAAAGAAAATGTATGCATAGAACTTACGATTACATCTAGCCAATTCAACAGTGAATTGATGAGACCTATGCGCCGATCTAGTACTGCGCTTAAAGTTATAAAGTCTAGGCACCGAAGACTTTATCCGAGCAATTATCATGAAAGTATTTTTATAAAAAAACACTGAAAAGCTGTATTACGGAGGTAGTACAGTGACTGAAGCCATGATGCCATGTCCAAACCAGTATTATTGCAGATTCTTTGGATTTTATCAAGAATCTCTAAATATGCAGCTGGAGGACCAAGGTATATCTGGTTGTAATATTCATAGCATGGATGAATGGTAGACTTATAAATATGCAAGATAGATTAAGGAGATAAAAAATCATGACACAGGGAAGGAAATTTCCTAGCAGCTGGCTCATCAACGGATTCAATTTAATCTTTCCACTTCATCTTAGCCCAGACTTTCTTATAGGCTAGTATCATCCATGATGAGGTCTTTCAAGTGATTGATAGAGAGAACTTTCGTTTTTGAAGCGCTAAAATTAACAAGCCATTCTTTCTTCCATTAACAGGAGACGGTAGACTATTTTTTATATCAACTTTGATGATGGGAGGAGTAAGATTGATTAACTGATTAGTAAGGAAGCGTAAATTACGCTTTTTTGTGCAAACTAGTTTCAGGAAGAGAGCTAGTCCTAATGTTTTATCCGCTGTTTTCCTTCACATCTATATTATATCGGCGTACTGTTGACTAACCGAATATATTTACATGCCTTTCGTTCTATGAATGTACCAAATAAAAATGTGCTCATTACTTTAACCATAGCTCTAGTTCGATATACACTACCGGCCATAATTATTAGGCCACTCCAGCTTTTAAAAAATGATGTATTTCATGCTATTTTTAGTATTTATTGCCAAGTGGATAATTCTAAATGAAAATAGAATGTTTTTTTTTTGTTATTATTACTTTGCAAAATTTTAAGAGTTACCCAGGAAGCCTTTGCTTCGGCCAGCCAATAAGAAGAGACTAGCATGGAGAAGAGAGAAGAGAACTGGACAACAGAACAGTTCATTTGATGCACATATTATTGAGCAGTATTAACAAAAGAACCATTTTATTTTCATGTAGAATTATCCAACTGGCAATAAAGACTAAAAATATTATGAAATACATAATTTTTTTTAAACTGGGGTTACCTAATAATTATAACCGGTAGTGTCTATTAATTTTTATCAAAACCCAACATCAAATAACATTGAACAATAATTATAACAATAACATTGAAATTTAAATCTGATAACTCATTTATATTTTCGACTTACAACGCTAGTGAATAACTGGTGACCTCACCGTATTATTGGAACTACCAAAACTATGTAAACCACACTCACTGTCGGCTACCTCTCTGGGTTTAAATCATGATTTTTTAAAATTATATCACCCAGCGCAAGGCAGTAACGCCATTGAGGTGCAGGGGGCTACGTAAGAGTGAAAAGATTGGAAAAGAGAAAGCCGGAAACCACATCCTAAACAGGGAACAAGGGATGAACCTCTACACCTGTTCAATAGATATGGGTGGAGTGTGAACCGGGCGATAGTTTAGCCTATCTACTCCAGTTGAAGAAAAAATAAATAAATAGATAAAAGAGTGAAAAGATTGGAAAAGAGAAAGACGGAAACAACATCCTAAACAGGGAAGAAAAAAAAACACAGGTTAATTGAAAAAATAGCCAAAATGTAACAATAAGCTGTAACGTTCATTGTCAGCCTTGACAAGAACTAGTCATCTTAAAACGTAGATAAAATACGCTCAATCGTCGATTTGTGTCTCGTCTCAACAAAGGTAAAAAAAAAAACAGGTATAAAAGTAACAAAACTGAAATAATCATTCGAGAAAAAGTCTTAAGGGAGCTTCATAGCCAGAGAGGAATTGTATGAGAGGAATATTCAAATATAGGCTTGAAGATACAAAAAGATTGATTGCCCACAGTAACTGCCAATCAATGAAAACAGGAGGAAATGGACCAGTGGAGGGAAGAAAATCGACAGCCGAATTAAGTAAAGGTCAACGTAACCCGAGTAGAAATAAAAACAGAGCCCTTCAGAAGTTCTGTAAGGAAAGCAAATCCTTGTATCCTAAATTGTCTATTTCACGAGAATTTGTAACAATTAAACATGAAATCTGTCGTGCAAGAAAAGACCAAGACAACTTGGAAGTGCGATTCTGGCTAAAAGCACGCCGGTCGATTTGAGTTCGAATCCCAAACAATACTCTATACTTGAGTCTGAGTTTTGTTTAACGACATATCAACCGCTGTAGGTTATTTAATGCCAAAAGGGTGGGGTTTTAAAGTTTTGTTCTTTTTTGTATGTTCGGTTTATAGTGAAAATGTTGATTTAGTCAAATTTTAATGAATTTTTTTTGTTTTTATTCCTTTTTATTTTAGAAAACTGAAAATGTCTTCTTAGTTTTGTATTCAAAAATGTTTTGCTGAGAATAATTTTTTCCTTAAAAAATGTGTTATGGTAATTTTTTCTTAAAAAATGGATTGTTGGTAATATTTTTCTTTCAAAAATGTATATCTTTCTATAAAAGTCTATTTTTATTCTTTCGTGGTGTTTTGACTCCAGTTTGGTGGGGGGAACTATTTGCCCATAGCTAGGACCCTAACAGATGCTACCACTCCGGGTCAGTGGGCCTGAGAACAACAGCAATTAAGAGGTGATTGCATGCTCCTCACAACCTCCCAATCTGAGGCCTTGCTGCCGGATGCAGTTTACCGTCATGCCCAGGACCTATTATATACTAGTTTTCTTCTAACCGGTGTTTTTTTTTCTTTTTTCTTACAAAAGAGCTAATCCACTTCTTTCTTCAGCCAATTAGAAATAAAAGACAAGTGAGCCTTTTAGCTATGCAATGCAGTTTGTCTTAGAATAGACAACTTGTAGAAAAATAGGGAGCTTGGGCATCTAGCAAATACTACTTCCTTCTTCAACAACGTGGACGATCATGGCTCTCTACAACTTTTTGTCGTTCGTAGCCCTTAGTAAATTTCTCATCTTGCTATATCTCCTCATTCTTGTTCTGCCAACCATTTACAAAGGCTCATTAGTCAGGGTCTCTGCAGTTTTTATCTGCCCCTCTTCTTTCATATCAGTATCACATTTTACAAGCCCTCTTGTACAAGCCCCTCTTTCATCATTTTGCGCCCTAGAAATTGCAATTGCCTTTTTTAGTGATGCGTATAAATTTCCATTTTGTTTTCATTTTCTTTAAAATTTCCTCGTTGCTGACGTGTTCAGGTAGAATCTCTGACTGATATCAGATCGGTCGGGTTTCAATCCTAGCTGAAAACAATCGGATGTCTAAACACACTGATGGGTTGTGATAATGTGAAATAAGACTGTCTGTGGATGATTATATATGCAAAATCTCTTAGAGTTAACCTGTAGAAAAGACAATATTTATAAATGTAAGAGGCAATGGGAAAACTGTATTAGTTGCCTACGCGTTTCGTCCAATGTGGACTTTTTATGAGTGTAGCATTTTTAACAGAATTACTACTCCCCCAAGTAAACGTACACAAAAGTATCAAGAAATCAAAAGAAAATGGTTTAATCTGTCAAGACAGCTATTGAAACAATATCTCCACACGTGACAGTATTTGACGTCATTATCAGTTAACAGTAAAAAAATAGCGTTCTTTAAATTCTTTCAGTTGCTATTCATTTTCTTATTAGTTACTTAGTTTTTAATAAATTCATTTCGTATTTGCCTTGAAAAAGTTCACATTGGATGAAACGCGTTGGCAAGTAATACAAGTTTTTCATTGTCTCTGACATTTGTGGAAGAATAAATGTATATTTTTTGTATGTATAAATAGAAACTTATTAATAGAAAAGAATAATATGAATTGGTAGACGTTAATGTTCAATGAGAAAAAGTATTAAGAAGTTAAGGGTATCAAGAGATCGTAGTAGTCGTTGCAAGAGTGAGTTTATGTGTACGTAGGCAGGAACGTATGTATGTATGAGCGTTGTCGTTGGACAGGAGTGTCTTTGAAGTTATCGCTCAGGGTAAATGGTGAAAAGGAAGGAGGTGAGAGGTGAGAGAGAAAGATATAGACAATAATAGCGATCGCTTGACGTTTGTCAAGGAACTTTTAATTACGCCCGTCTGTTTTCTCTCTGGCGACGGTCGAGCTTGTTCCGTTTTTTATTTTGTTTGTGGGGCCCCATAAACGTCATTTGGGAATTCACTCCCGAATGTGATTCTGGCCTTTCTATTTTCTTTTTAGATGTTTCCTAGTTTTCTATTAGCCGAAAAACATTTTGCATCGAGGTGTAAAATTTAGCGAGTTTTGTGTGTGCTAAGCAATAGTTTTGTAAATTCGACTAAATTCGTTTATTTCTAACAAAATCAATAAGTCACTGTTTAGCATCTCGATTTTTAAGTCTATAACTTTTTTCCAATATTTACATTATTCGGACTGTTGTCCTCATCTTTGTTGCCATTTGTGCAACGTTTCGTTTCTTCAGGTGCTAGGAATTTCAAACCGAACCCTTTATTAAAATCACTGGGGTATATCATTCTCATTCCTTGCGTAGTAGTAATGTCACGATTGGAAGTCATGAGTTATCTCCCTCTAACGCTGCAAATTACTTTTCCACTACTGCTGTAGCCTGGTATTGAACTCACAACTCTAAGAGTCAAGTCAGGAACTAACCAACGTCTATATTCTCTAGGCCATCTGTATAGACAAATAGAACTTGTTTCGTTCACTACAGACTCATTTAGAGAGCGTCTGTGAGAAAAAGACCGCTATAATGCAATTCCTTCTGTCAAAAATATGGAAACGGTATGTTTTATGGCGTGGTATTCGCGTAGGAATCTCCAATACGAACATTTCAGCGTGTTTGGGATTCAGTCTAAGGACACTGCAGAAAATTCTGAAAGAGTTAGATGAGTCTCATGGTGATTAAAAATTTACTACAGCTTGGAAAACTCCCTCTGATCATTTTGATAAGAAACGTACCTCAGAATTGATTTGGCTACGAAATCAGTCTCAACATTGAGTCCTACATCAAGCACCTTGAGTCAAGAGGCTTGATGCTGAAATAGGAATCTGCACCATGACACACATGCAACATAAACAAAGAAAGCTTCGAGAAGAGTTGCAAGAGATTCCGAAGTCGTTTGGAGGTTGTAGTTGATGCCTTGGCCGATTTTATTGAAGACATGTACTTCAAGATATTTTTGTATCATTTTGGTGAATATATCTGCTAAAATAGGATGCAAGTGCAATTTTCATTTTTGCGTAATTTTGATTACAATTTATTCATTGCACGTTATATATATATATATATATATATATATATATATATATATATATATATATCGTAAACTAATTAGTCAATGTAATTATGAAGCCATTAGTACATCAATACAATATTCTTCTACCCATTTTCCACCCAAAAGCATCACTTGTAAGTCTCTGTGTATTAAAGTATTTAAAAGACAAATAGGATACAGAAAATGATGGAAGAAAAGTTCGTTTGGTTTTAGTAAAATTATTAGTGTCTTATTTTTCCCGCTTTTTTCTTTCTTTCTTTTCTTCTTTCTTTCTTTTTGTCCACCTTCTTAATCTTCTGCGTCTCCTCATCTTTCTTCTCGCAGACATGCTTCTTTCTCCTCCTCTTTCTCCTTTTCTGCCATTTATCCTTCCTCCATCCTCCACCCGGTTCTTTTTCTCTTCCTTTTCTTTCTTTTTTCTTCGTCTTTTCTCTTTTCTTTTTCTTTTTTCCTCTTCACTCATTTTTCTGTGTGTGTGTGTTTATACTTTTCTTTTAATTTTTTCCTTTATCTTCTTCTATATTTCTTCTTCTGTGTGTGTCTCTCTCTCTTTCTCTATCTCTCTCTCTCTTCTTTCTCGCTTTTCTTACTTTGTCTTTTCTTCTTTGTTTTGTTTTCTTTCTTCGTTCCCATCGTTATTTTCTTTTTCATCCTTTTCTTTCTTCTTCCCCTTTACTATTTTGTTATCTGTCTGTCTCTTTATTTCTTCTTCACTATTTTCCTCGTTATCCTTTTCTTCTTCTTCACTCAAATAAAATTAAAATAAGTGGAATTGGGTGGGGAGCGTTATAACGGAAAAGCGTAAATGGCTCACATGCTGCTTTTCCCCGAGCTGGGGGGGTGCTTCCCCGCTGACAAATCCCGCCAGGGAATCATCCTCTTAATATCAACATACTAATTGAATCTCATTTCGTCTCTCACACGAAAAAAAAAAGCAAAAAACTTTGAATACCAACAAATTGATTGTGACATCGTAGCAATAAAAAAAAAAAGATGAGCGAATATATTTTTCCTTTTTTTTCTACTTTTTTCATTTGTTGCTTGATTACTTACGCATGGTAGATACCCGTGATTTGTTATTCAGCTATAAGCAGCTAATTTGCATATTTTTAAGTGAAATTCCATTAGATTTTTTGTAATTGCTACCAGTGATATGTTGGTTTCAATGAATCAAGACAGGTGAAACTTCATGGATGTGTCGATGATGCAAGGTGTAGTGGCTCACATTGGAAAATCGAGTTCGAATTCCAGTCTAGTTCATAACATTCAATTACGCACAATTACCCTTAAAGAAAATATGAATCCACCTTTCTTGTACCAGCTGTAGATTAAACAGCAGTGCTCACTAGCCGTGGCTGGAAACCAGTATAAGAGAAAGAGAACAATGAATACAATAACTAAATTCGTTGCATTCACTTACGTACAAATATCCTTCGGAAAGGTATTAATTAATCTCTTCTCCCTCCAGTTATGGGTTAAATAGGAGAACAGATTGGATTCTATAGCCTTGGATGGCAACCAGTCTACCTCACCCGGATGATAAATGGGTCTACATAGAGTCGACACCCATCGCTGTATAAAAAAAAGGGCAAGTTGCAAAAGAAGCAACTTTAGTGGGGTTTAGAACCCTGATTATAGTCAATACAGCGACAGCAGGATGTAGGGTGTGGCCAATTATAGAATATAACAAAAGAGATTTGAGACACTGAATTGCAATCGTACTGTGCAAAATGTCCTTCACAAAGGAAAATGGATGAAACCGGATTACCTTATTTTAATTTTTTTTCTTTCTGAAGAATGACCCTCCAGTCATCTTGCGTCTAAACACTGAAAAGTCAAGTTGTGAAGTGGTGTTTGCTAACCCTCACGAGCCCCTGTCACGAAATACAAGCAATCACGAACTCCACACATACAATATAAGGTTACATATACCATTCATATGTAATATATATCCTATATCTCGTTAGTATCATACGGTATGTTTTTCTTTTTCCAGTATTGATGATACTCATTAGGCAGTTTCTTACTGGTACTAGAAAAGTCTTTCGCTTATTTAGGTACATTGTACGGTAACGGTATCTAAATCTGAACTTATTTATAAATGGAACTTTGTTTCTGTGTGTGTGTGTCTCTGTGTGTGTGTGTGTGTGTGTGTGTGTGTGTGTGTGTGTGTCCGTTGCCTATAGACTCCGAAACGGCTGAACCGATTTTCTTGAAAATTTACACAGTTGTACTATAAACGTCTGTTCATAGCTAGGTTTTGTGCCGAGGTACCCCAGATAAATATCGAAAATCAATAATCGAAAAAATCGGGTTATAGAAGGAGTGGTCTGATTTTAATCAAATTTGATACACTCATAGACAAAGACATCAAAAACGATATTCAGAAGTTTCAAGGTTGCAGTTCTTAAAATAGTGCAGAAAATCGATAATATATATATATATATAAAAGGCAAGATGTTTGTGTGTGTGTCTGTTTATCTGTGTGTATGTCCTTTATACAAATCCACATTTTTATCCGATTCTCACCAAACTTCACACAAATATTCTCTAGGCTGAGTCTGAGCTCGAGGACCATGGATTAGTTTTAAAGCATTCATTACACCCGAGTAACGCCGGGATATACTGCTAGTAGTAGTTAGTTAAAAAGGTGGTACCGCCATTGATGTGCAGGGGGCTAGATTACAGAGTTAACATTTTAGACAGGAGGAGGGTGAAGACCAAGACAAACCAGCTAAAGGGGTGAAAGACAAAGGGCAAGAGAATGATGTGAACACAAGAGTGAAGACAGTTGCAAAGGTACAGAGAAAGAAAAAGAACAAGACTCACGGGATGATGTAGAAAGGACTGGAGTTAAGTGGATAAAAGATGGGAATTGACTTTGCATTTAAATTCATGGAGGTTGTAGCCGTCAGGAAAGCAGGTATATGAAAGGGAGTTCCACAGGCGGGAAGCGCGAGAAAAGAAGCTGATGGAGTAGAATTGTCGCCTGCATTTGGTTGATCTAACTGTAAAAGGGCGGGACCTTGTTGTCAGTCTGGTTGCCCGAGTAAATTCTTGTGGTGGGAGCACCAGTGATCTAAGTTTGTCAGAGCAGATGCCATTAAAATATTTACAGAAGAGACTGCTAGAAGGCACATCTCAGCGGTGGGAAAGTGGGTTGACCAATCACATTAGAGATCCTTCTTTGGAGCCTGTCGAGAACATTGAGAGGAACAGCAGGGGTGCCTATGTTGAAACAAAATATAATTTTCTTCACACTTTCCCTTATCGCGTATACGGCTTCTCTTGACGTTGATTTTCACTTCTGACCGCATTTTTGTTTACGTTTTGAACTGATGGATCAAGTTTGTTTCTTCGCCTTGATGATACGATTGACAGCTGAAAACTGACACTAACAATATCCGCGATCTCTAGCCGTAACTTGTCTGTGTGTTTGTGAAGCTTTACAGTTTTTGTACGCTTCCTTGGAGTAACGTCCATTGCATAGAGTGGCTATGCAACAACTAATCGATATTCGAAACAAAAATGTCTAGGCGTGATGAAAATCTGATACAATCATGGATGACACAATATTTTCCAGGCCGACAAATTTCATCATGCACCCGGAAAATAGATTCATATTACAACACACTACTGCAAAAATGACCTAATCTGATGAAAAAATAGAAATCGATTACACCCTGTCACTCGAGTGGGTCCAAAACGGTCAGTTAAGTTAAAGAAAGGAAACTAAAGCAGTTGTTTCAATTAATTTGCACGTAGGTGTAAAAACAGTTGACACCGCCTCTGTGTACAGGAGTACTGCATTTATTGCATTGCTGGTTTTACTAAATTAGGTAATGTTAATTACTCTAATAATGCAAACAGTCGTTTAAATATTCATACAGTAATATTGGAATGCGGTAGTGACGATGTAAACGCTTTACACTTTTCGCGCGACTTGAACACAGCCGTGAAACATCAGTTGGGACTTGAGTGAGAACCCGTCGCCAGCTGGGTCACCTTTTGGTGACAAAGTAGTACCCAAAAAAGGTCGACGGGAAGAAAGTGTTTAGAGACACCAGATTATAATAACTGGCAGGCTGTCGGTTTCTTGTCGACGGAAAATGTGGTACAGAGATCCGAAGGTGAGCAGAAATAGCGAATGATGCCTTTACAGAAAATGATAAAAGTATTAAAATTCGATAGTATTTGAAAAGTATTTGAAAAGTATTTGAAGTATTTAGAAGTATTAAGAGATTGGGAATTATTATTTTGAATAAAGTAAAATTGTCGAACTGCTGCGTAGTATCGAATTGTCTATACACATATTTTAAATCATTTGCACTAAAGCAGCTTAAGTGTGGTTCTACAGAAGGATGCTGCGGATATCGTGGACCCAGCATGTGAGCAATGATGAGGTTTTGGAAACGATGAAAACAAAAAGGAAATTAATACTGAGCATCAAGAAGAGTCAACTAAAGTTCTTGGGACATGCAATAAGGAAGGAGGGTTTGGTGAATCTGATACGAACAGGCCAGATAGAGGGAAAAGAAGACAGCAGAAAGCAGCGGATAACATATTTGAAGGGCTTAAGCAGGTGGATGAACGGGGGTTACTTGGTGCTACAGAAACAATTGTGTTAAGAGCCACCAGGAGTAGGGAAACGTGGAAGGCCATGATCGCCTACGTCCTGAAAGGACAGGGCATATAGAAAAATAAGAAAGACACTATTTAATCGTTCGGATTGTTTTTCTCACCTTTATTGCTATATTCACGGCGTTTTGGCCGTTGTACTCTCCGGTCATCTTCAGGTGATATACGCTGGACCGTACCGTACCGTACCATTTTTTTTTACTTCCCGTGGGTAGACTGCTTTAATCCTTTTTTACATATCTCTGTTTTTCTTTCCTCTGCAAGGACTGAACTCACATTTTTTTTTCTCCACTGTCTGTGCTCTTTTGAAATCGATTCATCCCAATCAAGACGTTAACATTGCACTGGTAAATGGAGCACAGTTACACCATTATCAATAGAGTAGCACCAGTCACCTGAAATAAACTCTGGTGAGAGCTACCAAAAGACGGAATCGGGCAAGACAATGAAAGTGCATCAGTTCTTTTTGCTTTCCTTCTTTCGTTTAATGACAAAGAAGAGAAACAAAGAACCAAAAAATACATTCTCTTATCATTTCTTATTGTTGTGATGTCATAATCAATATGTTGTAATGTCATAATCAATATGTTGTGATGTCATAATCAATATGTTCATGCAGAACTTCATCAATTATCCGTACTTCGATTTTCCGGAATACAGTAATATTGACCTTAAATGAAAAAAAAAATTGAAATCATCCGAACATTTATTAATTATTAAATTACTTAAATTCTAATTTCATTTCATTTCGATTTTTACGTTTTGACAATTTAGAAAATTCTATTCATCGTTTGATAAAAACCGCAGATACTATTATTGGTCATTTCCTTCTTGTTTTCCTTCAAATAAGTTAGATTTGAATTTTGTCAGGCTGGAGATTATGACTGAATCAGATGCGCTCAATACACCAGGACCCTACTTCTGAGGAAAATACAATTGACGCATTTAACTGGACCAAATCTTGCGCACAGCGCCTTAAAATGTTATTTGATGGAACAAATCTTAAATTTCTCTCAGAAAAGAACTTTTTTTCTGATTATGTCTTTAAATTAAGGTATTCAATTATTCGGAATCTTAAATTATCCGAACATTTTTTCAATTCTTCTCCAAACTGGTAAATCTAGGAATTACTCTATCCGTTCGTTTTTATGATATTCAATCAGTGTTTAAACAAGAGGAAGTTTCCTTTGGTACTTTGTCACGTGATAAAAATTGTCAGCAATAGTCCAAAATTAATTAGAGAAGTATGTGTATTGATTATATTATTATATGTTCTTTATTTCTAAGAAGATGAGACCCCTCCTCATTATTCACAAGCAGTCTGTGAGTATCTTAATAAAACGTTTCCTGAGAAATAAATTGGCCAAACATGTCTACCTGACTTGACCCCAATTGATTTCTTCTTTTGAGGAGTACTCAACGACGACTTTTATAGCAAAAAAATGTTGGTGATTTGAAAAATTACATAAGAGATGCATTTCAAGAAAGCGACTTGTGCCAAAATATTTGTTGAAGCGTGATTGCTAGGATTCAAATAGTGATGGACAGCAGTTAATAAAATTTAAGTACATTTGTATTATTGTAGACAATAAAATTTAATTGCCAATGTAATAACTGTATTAGTAAATATAATTGAATCTGTAATCTGAAAATATATGTAATCACTTACAATCCACCAAAATATTTTCTTCGTTCCTCATTCATTTGGCTATATATATATATATATATATATATATATATATATAGCCAAATGAATGAGGAGCGAAGAAAATATTTGCAACGTTCAAATATATTCATTGAGTTCTCTATATAGATATAATGCTTAATATATATATATATATAGGTATAGATGTCCAGTCCGTAAACGGCGATGATAATCAAACAAGATCAACTATAAAATATTAAGCATTATATCTATATAGAGAACTCAATGAATGTTATCCAGAGCAATATGTTATTTATGAAGGAAAACTCAAAGCGTCATTTAAATTGGTTATAAATTATAATTCATTTCAATGAGCTTAATTAGCTCATTTCATCAGACCAATCAATATTCCTTTCATTTGGTACAAAAAGTTTTGCCGGAATATTTTCTTTAACTGAAGAGAAAGATAAAAAAATAAAAATAAAAAAAAATAAGAAGGAAAAAAGTAAAAAAGGTTAAGAGAGTCAGGACAGAGGCATTGGAGTCAGATCAGCTGGAAGTATTTAGACCCGTCGCGAAGATGCTGACCGCTAAATTATAAACCGTTTATTTCTAATTCTATGTATACGTGTGTATTTGTAACCCTATAAACTAACCCACCCATGTACACTAACTTATATCCATATACACATATGCGCACATCCCCACATATACATACAAATGTGACTGTGCTTATACATACTTACCGACCTACACTTATTCATGTCTACAACGGATCTTGCGTTCATATACTCTGCCTTAATTTTTCTTATATTTGCTCTATATGTATTTATATACATATATATTTAGAGCTCTTTTAGAGAGTTATCCTACCACTGTATGTACAGGACACTTTTTGGATTCTTCTGTATCCACACTGCATGCTGATATATATATATTGATTCTTTAAATCAATAGACCTATACTTCTGATTTACCATGAAATAATGTGTCTGCCTTAATTTTTCTTATATTTGCTCTATATGTATTTATATGCATATATGTTTAGAGCTCTCTTTGAATGTTATCCTACCTCTGTATGTACAGGACACTCCTTTGGACTCTTCTATACCCACACTGCATGCTGATATATATATATATATATATTGATTGTTTAAATAGACCTATACTTCTGATTTACCATGAAATAATGTGTCTGCCTTAATTTTTCTTATATTTGCTCTATATGTATTTATATGCATATATGTTTAGAGCTCTCTTAGAGAGTTATCCTACCACTGTATGTACAGGACACTGCATGCTGATATATATATATATATATATATATATAACCACTATAACGCAGAGATACAGTATCTGTACAAGTAATCGGATCTTAAACCAGCATTAAGAAGAGATGCCAGAAATGAAAATTCATTCCTAAAACAATAAGACTACAAGCAGCAATGGCGTCTAACATTAAATTTACAATGTTGTGAAAAATTTTCTGTAAACCTTAAATTTTTTTATATAAAATTGTATTTAAAAATACGTGGTTCCACTTTGTTCTTTCATTACTTATTTATATTATTATTTTTTTTTATTTTGCGTAATTATTTCAAATATATGGCAGTTAACCCAGTTGTGGATTAGTGTAGAATAGTGGAATAATAAAATATACTTTTTGAATGTTAGAATAGAATTTATTAAAAGAAGGAATAACTTAAGTTGTAGAAGTTAATGTTCATTGAAAAAGTTAAGGTATCAAGAGTTCGCACAAAATGTTCGTAGTAGTAATTGTTGAAACAGATAAGGAGAAAGAGAAAGAGAACAAGGTGCGACTTGACCTTATCTCCGGGTCGATTTGAAGTGGGTTACATTTTAGATGTGTGTCAGCAACCTGCCTCCCCTGACTGACCGCCGTGACCGGTTAGAGACCATGCTTAAATTTTGAATCCACTCACGTGGAGTGGCTCCAGAATTATTTTTTTTTTTACTCTGGAAAATTGTTTCTCTGACATATTTTGAATTTTGCGATTTGATGACCAATCAGGATCCAGAGTTCCGCTACAAGTGTACTCTACATATACGAGATTTATTCTCTAGGACGTGACTGCTTTTATAAAAATGAAATTTTCCCACTAGAACAATATTTAATCTACAAAGACGAGATTTACATAAGTACAAAATAAAGTAATAATTCGAACCGACATATTATGGGCATAACATAGCTTTTTCCGGAAACGGAAATAAATAAAATGGGACATCCAGCGTTCATTGGGGATGACATCAACTTCAATTTCCAATATCTAAACGGAGTGACGAAAAAGTTCGTTTGATGCCTACGATACCAAGCAAGAATCTAACATGGCGACTCAGGCACATACCAACAAGAAATGATCTGTATTATTCGTACCTTTAGAATAACAACTACTTTACAACTATTTTTTCTTATAATCATTTTACCCTCAAGTAAGGCAGAGGTGATGGATGAGGAATAAGAACAATTTACAGAGGTGTCAGAAAATGAGTAAGAAAAGGATGAGAATACAGGTGTGAAGAGAGCTGCATGAGAGGGGAGTGGAAAGGAAGAACATGATACAAGGGTTGTCAGTGAAAGGATGCGAGTCAAGGAGATAAAAGATTACATTTAAATTCTTTGAGATTGTAGCTGGCACAGAAGCAAATATACAGAAGGGAATTCTACGGGCTGGAAGTGAAGCTGATAGAGTAGAAGTTGCGGTTATATTTGATAGGTTTTCACCCCAAGCAAGGCGGTAACGTCACTGATGTGCAGGGGGTTACATAAGAAAGTTAAACTTTAGACAGTGGGAAAGTGAAGACAAAGACGAACCAGCTACAGTGGGTGAAAGAGAAAGGGCAAGAGAAGGATATAAACGTAGAAGTGAAGACAGTTACGAAGGTAGAGAGAAAGAGAAAGAACTAGATACACGGAGTGATGTGGAAAATTAAGTGGGTAAGAGATTGGAATTTGCAAGTTGTAGCCTTCAGGAAAGCAAGCATATGTAAGGGAGTTCCACAGGCGGGAAACGCGAGAAAAGAACCTGATGGGGTAGAACTGTCTCCTGCATTTAGTTGATCTAAATGTAAAAGGGTGGGACCTTATGGCAGTCTGGTTGTCAAGTAAATTCTTGTGGAGTGGGCACCAGTGACCTAAGTTCGTCAGAGCAGAAACCATGAAAATTTTTATAGAAGAGGCAAAGAGAAGCCACATCCCGCCGATGAGAAAGTGGCTGGAGTCGAGCTTCCAGGTCGGGTCCAATCACATTGCAGATTCTCCTTTGGAGCCTGTCGAGAACGCTAGAAACATCAACGTCTGCAGATGGAAACAGAATGGTCAAGGCAAAAGATCAGAAAATTACCACGCTCTTTATGCCTTATCAGAAAAGATTTAGAAGATTTGCGGTCCATACAACATCAACATGTTCAGAAGTAGCTGCAGTCCACGAAGAAACTTCTGCCGAATAAAGCCGAAAATGAAGAAAATGAGCAAGAAATGAGTTTATTCTGTTCCTTGCCATTTCGATAAAAAGTATAAAGACATAAGTTGTCGTTTCCTAAAAGTAAACTTGAAGGAACATGAAAAAGCTGTAGGAAAAGGTGAGACAATGAAGTCAGTCTTGGCAGATCATATATGGAGGAAAAAGTGAAATCGTCTGCCTTTGTTAAACGAAGTGAAAATAATGAACAAATGATTCCCATCAGGAATTAGACGTCAAAAGTATCAGCACATATGTTAGGATATTAGGTCATCTTCGCAGGTCTAACATAGAAATAAATATTATACGGTAGCTGTCAATAAGAAAGTCAAATGATAGCAAGTTTTTAATAGTGGCATTTACAAGTGTAGCAAAAAAGAAAATCTACAGTGAGTGCAGTCAATTATGACAAACAGAACACGAAACACTCATCAACAGACAAGTTAGGTTTAAGGCTCCAAGTCTTCTACACAGAATGATCCTACAGGACAATAACCATGTGGATTAAAGCATTGCTACGCGAATTTGGTAACTTTTGAGTTCAATCCCTGGGTCGACCAGCGAATACTTGATATCACTGAAGACAGGGTGATCTGAAATGCAACTAAAATATGACATAGACGAAATACCCCTAAACATGCGAAAACATTATATCACCTTAGATTAAATAAAGTTTTCAGTTATGAATTCTTTTTATGTTACTGGAGACTAGATTGGAACATTAGGATGACAACAACAAAGAAGAGGACAATAAGCAGCATGTAAATAAATTGAATGTGCTGTCAAGTTTTCATCTGAAGGCAAATTACAAGAAAAAGTATAAATTGGAGATCCGAGCTCAAATTCTTCATGAATTCGTTGCATTCACTTACGCGAAAATAAACTTGAGAAAAGTATTAATCTATGTCTTCTCCCTACACCTATGGATTAAATAACAGGACAGTTTGGGTTCTATAGTTTTGATTGGCAACCAGTCTACCATAGAAAGAAATAGCAACCCACTGCGGAAAAATTTTCTGCCTAGTCATTCATGGATCGAAGACATTTAACTGACTTATATATACTAGGATGCCCTCATTCAAAATATGCAGAACCAAAACAGTCTATATATATTGTCTGATTATCTCATTGCGTTCATATCTAGACTGTTTTGGTTCTGCATATCTGTAATATATATATATTACGCCTGATATACATTCATCAATCCCACTCAATGGTGCATAGGGCAGCAACTTCTTGTTGCTGTTTCTAGTAACAAATTGTTTTTTACGGAGTAGGGTTGTTAGCCCTGCACCCAACCCCCGAGCCCCCGAGCCCCCGAGCCCCGAGCCCCGAGCCTGGAGGACCGGTGGACCATTGTTGGTCCTTACGTTTACAGCACCTGGTATTCCCAAATGGTCACCCATTTAAGTACTGACCAGGCTCGATGTTGCTTAACTTCGGTGATCGGAGGGGAACCAGTGCATTCAACACGATATAGCCGTAGATCCTGATATACATTACCGGCCATAAGTATTCGGCCAGACCAGATTTAGAAAACAAAAAAGATGTATTTCATACTATTTTTAGTATATATTGCCAAGTAGATGATTCTAAATGAAAATAGAAAGTTTTATTTTTGTTAATACTTCACACAATTACATGTGCATCAAATGAACTGTTCTGATGTCCATTTTTATGCTCTCTTCTTCAAGATAGTCTCTTCTTATGATTGGCTGGCCAAAGCACAGGCTTTCTGGCTGCCTTGTAAAATTTTTGCAAGGTAATAATAACAAAAGAACCTTTTTTTTCATTTAGAATTATACACTTGTCAATAAATACCCAAAAAGTATGAAATACATCATTTTTTTTTAATTATGGCCGGTAGTTTATATTATATGCATATTTAAAATGTTACAAATACTAACCTTTTCCGTTACCATGGTTTCAACCAATGAAGGTTTCTGCAGGCAATGAAAAGGTCAAATGTTTCTCTAATAGATTATTTATACACTTATGGTATCAATAAGAAATTTATTGGGAGGGAAAATTAGAGAAAATATGTGAAAGGGAATAAAAAAATATGTGGGAGGAGAAAATAAATAATATTAATACTCTCATCCATGTTCATATTGATTATGTAAATTTTTTGCATGTTTTTAAGCTATCATTATTTATTTCACTTAACAAGTTGCTTCGCTCTTCATATAGCATAAACGTCAGCTTTTCTTCCTGGCACAATCTGTAAAAAATATTCTCTCTCCTTTAACCACAAGAGAGAATCATCCCTACCTACCATTGGAATGGATGACGCTAGTCTCCCAGAGAAGCAACGCACTGCACCAATTTGGCCTCGCTTTCTCAATAGACCTCAAGTCGAATGACTACATTAAATACATAGCTGCATCTACTGCTAGAGAGGTTGGTTCACTGTGTCAGGCCCCAAAATTTTTCTCATCAGAATCCGATTTGGATATTTACAAATTCACCATTCGTTCGTGAATTGAATACTGTTGCCATATCTGGTCTGGTGCTCCTGCTATTCATCTTAAAATTCTCGACAAAATTGAAAGAAGGATCTGGGATATAATAAATCTCAACTTAGCAGCCTACCTTCAGTCAATTTCTCACCGACTTGATGTGGCTTCCTTCTGTCTTTTCTACAAGTATTTTAATGGCAACTGCTCTGACGTGCTTTTTTCCTTCGTACCCCGACATGTATTTACTCGTGCTACTAGTATAGTATGAAGGTCCCACTCTTTTACAGTAGAAATAGTTTAATATAACCGCCTTTTCTATTCTAACAGTTTCTTTTCTCGTACTTCCCGTTTGTGAAACTCACTTCCATTCGCTTGATTCTCTAATAGATATAACCTCCAAAAATTTAAATGAAACGTCAACTGCCATATTTTATCTACTTGATTCCCATCCATTTCTTATCTTTTCTTCGACATCCCCTGCACCTTTCTTTTCTCTTACTGTAACACTTTGCGCACCAGTGACATTTCTGCCTTGCTTGGGGTGAAATGATTATAAAAATGCTACATGGTTTGTCTTCTTTTCAAAATACTCTAACATATATTAGGGCTTTTTCCACTTTTTTTTTAGTTCACACACATATCTTGGTAGTTTGGTACAATGCTTGTAACGTTTTAGCTTAAACGACGATCTTTTCTTAATGGGTGAAAAAATGCATTTCATACCTCCTAAGGTTCTTTTGACCGTGCAGCGGTGTCCAGATTGATGGACTATATATTAAGTTAAATGAATAAAATAACATATATAAATAACCGTGTCCTGTTCAGGGATGGCGGATTATTGATGGTGCTGGATAAAAATAGAAACGATAAAATAATGAAACAAGTATACAAACTCTTTAAAAACCTCGATTTTGATATCAATATGAATATGTATTTGAAATTGGTTGTCCGATATATGGACGTGGAATTGGATTTACAAACTGTCATCATCTCACAGTAAATCAAAACAGCGAGTTACAATATGGAATCAAAAAGCAAACCACGCAAAAACTGTGATCAAAAAAGTTCCAAAAGAAAATGAATGCAGATATCTTCTAAATAAAGATATTTTTGATGAATAAAAACAGAATATGAGAAAGCATTTAATCGATGAGTATCACAAAATCAAACTTGAATTTAAACCCAAACGATTCAACTTACAGGGAACAACAAAAGAAACTTTGTTTGGTCCCAACTTCAATTTAAATGTGTAATAAGTATGGAAAAAAGTTTTTTTTTAATTTACTTGATAAACGCTTCAAATTGTTTTGAGTTTCACAAAATCTTCAACGAAGACACTGAAGATCTAAACTTATTTATAAATGGAACTTTGTGTGTGTGTGTGTGTGTGTGTGTGTGTGTATGTGTGTGTGTGTGTGTGTGTGTCCGTTACCTATAGACTCCGAAACTGCTGAACCGATTTTCTTGAAAATTTACACAGTTGTACTATAAGCGTCTGCGAGTGTTCTGAGCTAAGATTTGTGTCGAGGTAAACCCGATAAATATCGAAAATCGATAATCGAAAAAACCAGGTTATAGAAGGAGTGGTCCGATTTTAATCAAATTTGATACACTCATAGACAAAGACATAAAAATTATATTCAGAAGTTTCAAGGTTGCAGTTCTTACAATAGTGCAGAAAATCGATAACATATATATAAGGCAAGATGTTTGTGTGTGTGTCTGTTTATCTGCCTGTATGACTGTATTTTTTTCTTTTCTTTTAGTTTTTGCTTCGAGTTTGGCTCTAATTAGGTATAACTGTAGTTCTTAGTCTCAGCCATGATACCATTTACTCAGAGGACTTATTTAGCATTCAAAATTCAGTTTACGACGAAAAAAATGTATTCGTTATCGATACCAGGAAATTAAAATTTAACTTACAGCCATTCATTTTTCTTTCAGTCTACGCTTTCGCTTTAACTGGTTTTTAGTCTTTCGTGCCAACGTCCAAAGAGTCTGTGCTCCAGGACCATGGATTAGTTTTAAAGTTTTCATCACACCCGAGCAACACCGGGCTATACTGCTAGTAAATTATAGTTGTGCGAGCAATTTAGAAAATAAAATCATGACGCAGAACATAAAGAATTTTAATAAAGATAACGTGCAGGATAATGATATATATATATATATATATATATATATATATATATATATATATATATATATATATATAACTAATCAGATGTACAATTACCAGAATAATTATGTGCTGACTGAACAGAATCTGTAAAACAAAAAAGGGTAGTCTACAAGGCAGGAATGGAGAATAAAAAAGGCCAATATAAAGTGTATTTTGGGGACACAGAAGGCAGTTTTAAAGAACGTTTACAAACATTGTACGAAACTAGTTCGCCACGTGTGGGAGCTGAAAGAAGAAATGGAAACTACCTAACATATGTTGGGTTATTTGGAAAAATAAATGCAAAGTCATAAAGTATTGGATATATTATGGGCAGATTGTGTAACAAAGGAAAACTGGCGAGTCTGTTGCATCCAGAGCAAGACAGCTTATTAAATAAAAGATCTGAAATCATTACAGCTTGCAAACACGCGAAAAATATCTTCTTGAACAATTTGAACCCTGATAAGGAGTACCAAAGACAATCTCTTCCCATTCCCTCCTCTCACATATTCTGTCCCCTTTTTCCCCACCTATATTTTCTCTCCACTTCCCCTCACATATTTTGTCTCCCCTTTCGACATCTCACATATTTTCTCCTCTTCTGGCTTTACCCCTTCCTTCCTATTAAATTTTTTATTGGTATTGTAAGGGTATAAATAAAGTGTTAAAAAACAACTGACCTTTCCACTGCTTGAATGTCAGTCAAGATTGCGTTTCAGTTTGGAAGAGATCATTTTTGACACAGCGTCAAAGTTTTGTCGAAATTTCCTGTCCAGCATTTTTATTTTTGTCCTTGTTTGATTCCCAATGTGCATAACATATTTGGACTGTTTGTTTGTATCGTGAGCTGAGGTGGCAATTCCATCCATATAAAGGAGTCTCTTCAGCCACTAAATTCTCTTTTGACATCATCTTCAGTAGGGTCATCGCATAAGGGCAAAGAAAAGGTTGGATGCTATTATGTTAGCATTCAAAAGCATTATTCGCAATATATCTCTGGTAATGAACTGTTGACCATTCTAGTAGCTTTCGGTGCGATAACGTCCCGGACCATCTCTCTGCAAACAACTGATGTAAAAACAAGAAAGTTAATTAGCGTTAGCAGGGAGCCCTTGGAGGAGGTGATTAAAAGCCTTCAAATATTACCAAAAGAACTTGCCAAACGGATTCATGGAATCGACTAAGGAGTGAAAAAAAGTTTCTATCGCTCCTTGGTAGTAACATTCATTAGAAATGTGGGAGGGAAATTGAAAGTATGGACGCTGCCCAAAAAGCTTTCCTGAAAATGAAAATGAAGCAAGTGGAGTTAGGGGACTTAAGGAAGCTTTAAAACCTCTCTGCTGGTAGGGTCCCGGTGTGTTGCTCCATCCCTCAATATGTAAGGTACCAAAACGATCGCTCCTTACGGATATCAGTAGTTTTGTCTTAGACAGACGAATTACTTCGATATGGTCTCTGGCGGTTTGATACAATCCGTTGGAGTCTTGACACCGACAGATGTCCTTCCAGTCTGCGTCTTAAGGATAAACATTAAAAATGTCTATCAAGTTAGCCAGATTAAATGCGAGAAGCTTGAGGGATTAGAGTTATTCGGCTTGCCTGCTCCGCTGTAGCCGCGATCCAGGAGACACACTTTGTGAAGTTAATGTTTGTAAACTGCTTAGCGACTTAATTGTATATTCAGCCTACGGTCAGAGGTGTTTCCTTGCTGGTTTGATTGTCGTGGTTTCGGATGATTGTAGTCAGGTAGTTAGCCATAGATTAAACAAGATATCTAACAAAGCAGTGAAAATAGGTGCAGAATTGCGCAAGGAAGACATCCGACGAGGTTCTGATCGTTACATTCAAAAGGTCGATACTCTGGTAGGGCGTACTCTGAGGTCGACATGTGCGAGGCGCTTCGGTGGCATTTTGAAAGACAGTTTACAAAGAAGTCTGGTCTGTGTGATGATGAGTTTCGTAGATTTTTGGTCAACTTTCCTCTGCTTTTGCCGACTGAAGGGCTAGTTTCGAGAGTGTATTCAAAGAGGGCAAAGACTACTTGTCATTGAAAAGGGTCAGCAGTGGCAAGTCTACGGGAACTCTTCTACGAATTGTATTTCAGTCTGTCACACTTTTTTGTACTGATTCCGATAGTAAAATTGTTCCGGCAGTGGTCCGTTCCCGACCGGATAGGGTTGTGATCACGCTGTTGAAAAAAAACAAAGAATGGTGGTCGGTATTTAGGTAATTACAAGCCCATAACTCTGCTAAACACAGAGTCAAAGATTTTGGCCGAGATCCTGGAGGAGTATTTGCAGTCAGTTACCGAGGTTCTGTTCGGTCCAAAGCAGCCTTATGCCGTGAAGGGCTGAACAATTCAGAGTAACCTGCATCTAGTGTGCATGATCATTGGTAGAAGGTCTAGAAGACGAAGAGCAAGAGGCTCGATAGGGGCGTCATCAGTACCTGGATGCTGTCATGCAAGATGCCGAACTCTTATTCTGTCCCGCCAGTGCTGTGGTACAGATGAAAGGAAAGCGGTTGCGTCTTTTTGCTTTATCACACTAAGACCCTCATGGTTGTCGTTCATACTTTACGCTTCGGAGTTGGATCATCTCCCTAAGAATCAGGGTAGGCAGTTAAGTCTTACATGGAATCGCTGTTCTTGATTGTCTCCAGTCAGATTTTCTGCGCACACCAATGACGTAACAATTTTTGTGTCGTGCCACAGCGATACTGAGGTGTTACAAACGACACTTAAACGGTACGAAAAGGACAAGTATATGAAGGGCTGGGAATGCGACACGCTTCGAGTTTGGTTTTCCTGTGCCATGCGTTAACAAAGTATACGGTTTTGAAAAGGAGTGTCAGGGGCCCCTTTCCTTACCTTACCATCACTCATCCCGTTTCTAGAAGTGAGATCTGTCGATCTTCTTCAGAGAGTGTCGAGCAATCTTTAAGGTTCATTCCTTGATCCAGGAATTTTCCATGGTCTAGGAGACGCTTGTATTAGGAATTAGTCGTTTGGGTCACAAAGGATCATATCTGTGGTTGGTTCGGATTATTGGTGGTCAAGCAACGGATTATCACAGCAACCCTGAGTTTTCGTTTACCATACAATTGATTCGGAACGTCATACCTATCAATGACCTAGCCTTCCAAGGAAGCTGAGTGGATCTGCATGACTGTCATCGTTGTGACCTCGATTTAGAGGAAACAGCTTCTAAAACCGTTTTATGTGCCTATATTCTGGATCGTTGTCCGTGAGTTGACGGCTCGTGTCGACCTGGTGGCTATCGATCTCGCATACTCGTGCGATTATTTCTCAGCCCCAGATTCTGGGGTTAGACGAATGGTGTGTCTAACCTACCGAGTTGTTAGCCGAGGCAAGAATTGTGGTATAGATATCGTGAATGAAGGGAATCATGTGTTATGAACGTTATTCTCATCCGGATTTGGACGGGGTTTTTAGGAATCATCTCAAGAACTGATAGAAAGCAATTGTTATTGACAGATTTCAGCGAAAGATTAGTGAATGTGGTGAGCTTAATTTGAGTGAAAGAGGCTAACTTTGATTTTTTTTTTTTTTGAGTCCGCTTGGACGTAACGGGGAGTTTTCCTTTCGGACACTCTGGTTAAATAGACAATCTTTGTTTACGCACTTAATGTAAGTAAGTGTCGTTTCCGGATTGTTCCCGGTCTGTTCCCGACGTTCTCTTTTGTCATAATCCATGTTAAGATTCCCAATTGCCCTAGTTTTTTTTTTTTCTTAGGCCTATTTATTTATCATAGCGGTGTCTTCACGAAGTTTCGAAGTCAGCATGAACCTGCTCAGTTAAAGTGACAAATTCTTCGCATTAAACCTATCACTACCCCGATATAGATCACCTCATAATAAAAAAGCCGACCCCCGCTATTATCTTTTTCTTCAGTAAAACTACTGAAAAAAGCAAAGAACTTGACTGTAATCATTATCATAACCCATATAGATAGATAGGTATAGATAGGGAAATATATAGATACATGCATATCGACATAGATAGATAGATAGATAGATAGATAGATAGATAGATAGATAGATATTAACAGTCTCTGAAAGAAAGAAAGACAGATAGATAGATAGATAGATAGATAGATAGATAGATAGATAGATAGATAGATAGATATGTGAAAACTGAGATAGATAGATAGATAGATAGATAGATAGATAGATATGAACAAACTGAGATAGATAGATAGATAGATAGATAGATAGATAGATAGATAGATAGATAGATAGATAGAAAAAGGAAAACTGAATTCAGACCAGTCTGTAGAGTGTTGGGCACCATCAGGCTATTTTACCAAAGACACACTATCTCTTACTATTTTTATGGCAACCCATCTGGGAGAAAGTACACTCGGAATTCATACACGACTTCGAGAGTGTTGTGTTCTTTCATTTTATTTTGAACAAGCCCCAGCAATTCTACTCCGGTGCAAGATATGTGGTTTACGGGGCTCGTGACCATTCTCGGGATCGTCATATATATATATATATATATATATATATAAACTTATTCATAAATGGAACTTTGTCTCTGTGTATGTGTCTCTGTGTGTGTGTCCGTTACCTATAGACTCTGAAACGTCTGAACCGAATTTCTTGAAAATTTACACAGTTGTACTATAAGCGTCTGCGAGTGTTCTTAGCTAGGTTTCGTGTCGAGGTACCCCCGATAAATATCGAAAATCGATAATCGAAAAAATCAGATTATAGAAGGAGTGGTCCGATTTTAATCAAATTTGATACACTCATAGACAAAGACATAAGAAATGGTATTCAGATGTTTCAAGGTTGCAGTTCTTACAATAGTGCAGAAAATCGATAATATATATATATATAATCTTTCATTACACCCGAGCAACGCCGGGCTATACTGCTAGTATATATATATATATATATATATATATATATATATGTGTGTGTGTGTGTGTGTGTGTGTGTGTGTGTGTGTGTGTGTGTGTTGTATAAAACTGTATTTGATTAGTGAATGACAAATATTTTTTTAGAGGCTTGTTTCGTTCAATTGCGAGTATTAAGAGTACATAACACTTGACCGAGGTCACAGCGCTGTCAGGGGGCATGATAATTTTCCGAGGCAACTCATCAAATGTCAAGTGTTTCCATTTTGTAAGTTGCTAATCAGATAGATAGATAGATAGATAGATAGATAGATAGATAGATAGATAGATAGATAGAATAGATAGGAAGAATCTGAGATAGATAGATAGATAGATAGATAGATAGATAGATAGATAGGAAGAACCTGCGATAGATAGATAGATAGATAGATAGATAGATAGATAGATAGATAGATAGATAGGAAGAACCTGCGATAGATAGATAGATAGATAGATAGATAGATAGATAGATAGATAGATAGATAGATAGAAGAAAATGTTCGCTTTAACCCGAATCTCCTCTTAACTTCGTGGGATGTAGCATTAACAGTTTCTAATTGTGATCAACAACATTCACCTTGATAAAGTATAAACTGATTTTCAACGACAAGCCATTCTCTTTGAATTTTATGTCCAGGATATTTTATTTCTTACCTGACAATTTACTTGACAAGGACGAGATTGACTCAGTTGCACGGGCTTCATCCACCGATATCAGGTTTATTCTACAATGACGTAATTTATTCACTAGATTTAAATTTATTCTACAAAGACGCGATTTTTCACTAGAACGAGATTTATTCCCTAATGACGTTATTTACCGAGGAGGAAATATGTGAATGTTGCTGAAAAGTGTCTCATTTCGACCGTTTTCCGCAAATCTAACCAAACATCGGCTTTTTCTTGGGTAATGAAGGTCTTTTCGGTTTTACCGAGAACTAACTCATTTCATGCACATAATTTCTTCTTAAAAACCGGATTTATTCATGATAACATAATTTATTCTATGAAAGGTTTATTACCTGAAACGAGACTGAATTCTACTGTATGCTGATGTATTTCTTTTAAAATAACACTTACCGTAAAAAAATCGAGATTTACTGAGACGAATAAGATATTTTTTCCTTAGTGGGATATTTATAATAGAATGACATTCATTCGATAAAGGGAAACAAAAGAAAAATCAAAGAAAAATATCCATACAGCTAAATTTCTTGCACAACGAAAAAATTAATCTAGCATATTTTTCTACAGTTGACTAAAAAACAATTTTATTTATAATAACGGTATCTATTAGCTCGAATGAGATTAATATTAGGACAAGAGACAATAAGAAAGCATTTATTATAGGAAAAGTATTGTTTCACATAGTGTATTATTTTATATCACGGATAAAGATATAATTTCTCCAAAGACAAGATTTATTCACTCGGACGAGATTTCATCTATCCGGGCGAGATTTATTCAGTACAACGAGATGTTCTTTTCTATATGGCTGTCATTTATTCATGAGACCAGTATTCATTCAACAGGGCAAAAAGTTACTCACAAGAACGTGAATAGATAAGAAAAAATGTATGTACTAGCATAAGAAATCCAACTCCCGAGTTATTTGGAAAAAAAACCTATATCAAAACGTATTAACATATTTATGCACGTGTTTTCGTATACATATTTACAGGTATTGTATGAATATTTCATGAATCAGTCAAACGCTTGATTGTACCTTTGTTTCCTCAGACATCTCAAAGGCTTTCGACAAGGTGTGGCATAGGAGTTCGCTATGCGAACACTACATCTCTGAAATAGTTTATAAAATCATCATGCTTTTCTCTCAATTGTTGTCTTCCAAAATTCATGAGTTGAATGCAGGACTTCGATACTGCTCTCTCCCAGCCCTACTCTCAGCATTTTATTAAAGATCTACCAAGGAAAATTCTCACACAATTAATATATAGACTTATGCAACTGATACCATTGTTTAGGGAAACAGTTTTAAAATAATCAGAGACATGATGCTATCGTTTCGCCCTGACTGTTAAATCACAGAGCTTTCTCTATTCACGAAAAACAGTTTATCTTTAAAAGATCAAACGGTGTTTTATTTCAACAAAAGTGGACGCAGGTTCGAACACTGCCGGAGAGATCATTTTCGTTGTTAAGATTTACTGAGTGCGGAAGTGGGCAAGTGTCATAAACACGGTTTAGCAATAATAACAGTAGAGTCTATTTCAAATAATGTTGTCCACTGAAAATCACAATAGTTTTTTTTTTTTTTTAATCATTTCACCCCGAGCAAGGCAGAAACGCCACTGATGTGCAGGGGGTTACATAAATGTAAAAAGATTAATTAGAAAAGAGTGAGGAGTACAAGCTAGTTAGAAAGGAACGCTGAGGTTATACAGGGGAGGGGAGAGAGCTAGAGTCCAGTGGTTAGTAGATGAGTATTAACTTTGCATTTAAATTTCTGGAGGTTGTAGCCGTCAGGAAAGCAAGAATACCGGAGTGAGTTCCACAGGTGGGAAGTGCGAGAGAGGAAGCTGCAGGAGTAGAATTGTCGTCTGCATTTGGCTAACCTGACTGTGAATGGGTGGGACCCAGTTGCCAGTCTGGTTGCACGGGTAAACACCTGTTGAGGAGGCACCAGTGACTTAATTTCGTCCGAGCAGAAGCCATGAAAATATTTATAGAAGAGACAGAGGGAGGCCACATTTCGACGATGGGAAAGTGGCTGCAGTCGAGTCACCAGATCAGTACCTATCACATTACAGACTCTCCTTTGGAGCTTGTCAAGAACACTGAGGAGAACGGCAGGGGCACCTGACCATAAATGGCAGCAGTACTCCATGCACGGACGGATGGTTGACTTGTATATATGCAGGATGGATTCAGGTGGAAAAAACATCCTGGATCGACATAGTGACCCAATCTTCTTAGCAGTAGATTTTGCTATGGATTCAATATAGTGGTTCCATTTGAGGTCTGAGGAGAGGGTAAGTCCGAGGAGGCGTAGTGTATTACTCTCTGGGAGAATCACCTGGTCCATGCTTATGGGAGGCAGGAGAGGTTGCCTGTAATGGTTGACAGACAACAGCTTGGTCTTAGATGAATTGAAGTTGACAAGCCACTTCTTGCCCCAGTTCACCACAGAGTGTAGATCCCGCTCAAGGTCAGCAGCGAGATTATGTCTGTCCGCCACGACAGGTTTCTTACTGGAGCGGGAGTATATTGTAGTGTCATTTGCGTAGATGCCTACTTGGGACTTGATCTCATCTGGGAGGTCGTTGATGAAAATAAGGAAGAGCGTCGGGCCCAGGATAGAGCCCTGTGGGACACCAGCATTCGTGCTGTAGGACGAAGAGGCGCGAAAAATATTTTAAGAATAAATTCATTAATTTCATGCGCACACACATACATACATATATACAGACATGTATATATAGGTACAAAGAGTTTATCTTTTTAATAGAGCATATTTGTGTCCTCTTCGAAGTTTCGTAAGGACATCGTGATGATTGTCTTCCTCGTCAGGGCTGTTTCTCGTTACATTACCGGTTTTCCTTGTTTGTATATAGAATACGGTGTGATATCGTGGGAGTGGTCTTGTTTGTGATTGGTTATTTACTCTTTTTCTTCTTGTTTATGATTGGTTGATTGTATTTACTTCTTTTTTATTATGTAATTGTTTGATTTTGTTAATGTAAGCATGAATGTTTATTTGTTTAGTCAGGATGCGCCCTTTTGTTTTGTTGACCTCGGTTTGACCTTTTTTGGTATATTTTGCCATTTTTATGATTTATTTTATCTGTCATGGTTGGATTTATTGTATTTGCGTTTGTAACCTTTACGAGTATTTTTTTTAATTTTTGCTTTTATTTTTTGTTTAGCGGTTGTATTATTTTCTGTTTTTTAGGATGACAGGGTGTTTGTATGTATGTTTAATTCTCGTATTTATATTATTCATATGTTGTAGTTTTGTTTATCGTGGTTTCGTATTTATAATTATATTTTTAGTTTTTATTTTAATTCTTTTTATTGTTTTATTTATATAGTTTATGATGAGCGTAATTTATTGTTGTTTGTGTACAAAAGAAGGTATTTATTCGCATGTCTGCATTTTGCTATTATCTCATTTGTTTTATTTAAAATTTTACTTTGGTTTTTAAAATTAATCATTGATAGTTTCCCTTCTAAACAAAATTTACAACTTTTGCTATTATTGTTGTATGGTGGTACTATTTTTTACTATTTCTCATGTGATAATGGTGGTGATGTTGTTTTCTTACTGGTTCCATATGAATTTTGATTACGTGTAGTTTTTGTATTTTTCTGTGTTGTATGCTGTTTTGTGATTATTAAATCTTTCTTTAAACGATGTTTCTGTTGATCCAATGTAAATCCTTTTGTCTGTATTAGTGTTATTTGTTACGGTTGCCTTGTATAATATTTTGTTGGTAAAACATTTATTATTAAGTGGATCGTTGTCCTTCTTTCGGCACTTAAATTTGTTCGTATTGTTTTGTTGGTTTGTTATTAATAGTTTTATTAAGTATTCTCTTGAGTTTAGATATTATCTTTCCCATATTTTCTGTTCTTTTCCATATATATAAGACTCTTCATCGTTACCATTTATATAAGACTCCTCATCGTTACTATTTATATAAGACTCCTCATCGTTAGTATTTATATAAACTCCTCATCCTTACCATTTATATAAGACTCCTCATCGTTAGTATTTATATAAACTCCTCATCGTTACCATTTATATAAGACTCCTCATCGTTACCATTTATATAACAGGTCTCATCCTTACCATTTATATAAGACTCCTCATCCTTACCATTTATATAAGACTCCTCTTCGTTACTATTTATATAAAACTCCTCATCGTTACCATTTATATAACAGGTCTCATCGTTACCATTTATATAAGACTCCTCATCGTTACCATTTATATAACAGGTCTCATCCTTACCATTTATATAAGACTCCTCATCGTTACCATTTATATAAGACTCCTCATCGTTACCATTTATATAAGACTCCTCATCGTTACCATTTATATAAGACTCCTCATCCTTACCATTTATATAAGACTCCTCATCGTTACCATTTATATAAGACTCCTCATCGTTACCATTTATATAAGACTCCTCATCGGTACCATTTATATAAGACTCCTCATCCTTACCATTTATATAAGACTCCTCATCGTTACCATTTATATAAGACTCCTCATCGTTACCATTTATATAAGACTCCTCATCCTTACCATTTATATAAGACTCCTCATCGTTACCATTTATATAACAGGTCTCATCCTTACCATTTATATAAGACTCCTCTTCGTTACTATTTATATAAAACTCCTCATCCTTACCATTTATATGACTCCTCATCGTTACCATTTATATAAGACTCCTCATCGTTACCATTTATATAAGACTCCTCATCGTTAGCATTTATATAAGACTCCTCATCCTTACCATTTATATAAGACTCCTCATCGTTACCATTTATATAAGACTCCTCATCGTTACCATTTATATAAGACTCCTCATCGTTACCATTTATATAAGACTCCTCATCGTTACCATTTATATAACAGGTCTCATCCTTACCATTTATATAAGACTCCTCATCGTTACCATTTATATAAGACTCCTCATCGTTACCATTTATATAACAGGTCTCATCCTTACCATTTATATAAGACTCCTCATCGTTACCATTTATATAAGACTCCTCATCGTTACCATTTATATAAGACTCCTCATCGTTACCATTTATATAACCGGTCTCATCCTTACCATTTATATAAGACTCCTCATCCTTACCATTTATATAAGACTCCTCATCGTTACCATTTCGACTATAATCTTCTATCTTGTGTAGCTTTTACGACTTGTAGTCGGTTAATTTCTTGGATTAGTTTTATTCGTTAACTTTTCCGTTATTCATATTTTGGTAACTGATTTAATTTGGTGTGATTGCGACTCACACTGATTAGATTTTTCTATTTCTGACTTTTGCTGGTCAAATGTAGTGTCGCGTTTTGTGTCATCTCTATGTCTCCATGTTAC
The DNA here is from genome assembly GCA_037127315.1 of Ascarosepion bandense. NCBI lineage: Eukaryota > Metazoa > Mollusca > Cephalopoda > Sepiida > Sepiidae > Ascarosepion > Ascarosepion bandense. The sequence continues at coordinate 1,556,024 of JBBBDQ010000324.1, read as the reverse complement.
TGCATAAAATGGTAACAACGACAAGGACCATTTCTTTTTCTCATTTGTTTTATTTAGAGAGAGTGGTGACAGCTTGGAATCTTCGATGCAGCGGGAAGCGTCATGCCAGGCGTTGGCTGTGTAGTGTTAAATCGTTTTTCGCACTTTGGTGAGGGAAGTGTATTGATATTTCAGAATCGTGGCCCTTGGTTGAATTCGCACCGTTTTTAACTTAAATCATCAACGAAGACTAAGGCAATCTAATGCCAGAATACCCAACCCACAAGGCACACTGGCAAATCACTGACCATGCTGACCTGGTCTTCACATTCTGTAGCAGTAGTTTCCTCCTTTGATTTTGAATCCAGAATTAACTTTATCTTAAACAGGTTGCTTAATAAACATTTTTATCCTTATTTTTTATTCAGTACAAGACCCAATATCCACTCGGGGTAATGGGTTACTAAACAGCGTTGTCTTGTGAACGTAAAGATTTTAAATTATGAGGATTTATTTTTTAATAATCATTTCAGCCCAAACAAAGCAGAAGAGGGGGTTACAGTGAGAGAAAGAATGTACAGAAGCTATCGAAGATAAGAGATGCATAGAAATCAAGTAGATAAAAGATGGCAGTTGATGTTGCATTTAAACCTTTGGAGATTGTAACTATCAGAAAGGCAATCAAATGGGAGTGAGTTCCACAAATGGGAAGTGCGAGAAAAGAAACTGTTAGAGTAAAAGAGATGGTTACATTTATCTGGTAAAAAAGGTGGGGCCTTGATGCTAATTTACTAGCACGAGTAAATACATGTGTTAGGGGTACCAGGTATCCCTAACACATGTCAGAGCAGTTTCCATGAAAATATTTTTTCTAATCATTTCACTCCAAGCAAGGCATTCCACTGCCACTATTGCGCATGGGGTAATATAGGGGAAGGTAAAGAGAAAGAGTGGTTAGATATAGGAAATATCAGAAGGAGGGTGATAGATGAGTAAGGATACCGAGGCTAAGGGTTGGGTAGATGGGAAGAGTGTTTGAAAGAATGGATGCGAGTTAGTGTGTTAAGAGGTGTCTATTAACCTTACATTTAAACTCCTGGAGATTGTAGCCATCGGGGAAGCAATCATGTGGAAGGGAATTCCACAGTTGGGAAGTGCAAGGAAAGAAACTGTTGGAGTAGAAGTTGAGGTTGCATTTTATCGGTTTCACTATAAAAGAGTGGGATTTAGTTGCTAATCTAGTATCTCGTGTAAATTCGTACTTAGGGGGGGGGGCAGTGATCTAAGTTCATCGGAGTAGAAGCCGTGAAAGTATTGATAGAAGAGACACAAGGAAGCCACGTCGCGCCTGTGGGAAAGAGACTGCAGCCGGTCTGCCAAGTCGGTATCGATCACATTACAGACTCTCCGTTGTACATTGTCAAGAACCCCAAGGAGAATAGCAGGGGCACCCGACCAGATGTGGCAGCAATATTCAATGCACGGGCGGATGGTAGATTTATATATGTGCAGGATAGATTCAGACGGAAAAAACTTCCGTGTCCTGCACAAAGAACGACTTTCATAGCAGCAGATTTAGTAACGGATTCGATATAGTCATTCCACTTGAGGTCCGCTGAAAGTGTGAGATCAAGGCGGCGTAGGTTTTTACTCTCTGGGAGGCAAGCCTGGTTCATGCTAATGGGAGGTAGGTGCGATTGTCTATGATGGTTAAAGGTGCGATTGTCTACTTGTAGAAAAACAGAGGGAAACTATATCACGTCGGCGAGAAAGTGAATGAAGGCGGGCTGCAAAGTCAGGATGGATTGTATTGAAGATCCTTCTTTCATATGTAGAACAGATAGCTGTTAATTTTTGGCTCAAAGAAGTAAAGTTTGAAGCGGTCAAAGATGCATCCTTTCTGGAGTCTAATCTACAAATCAGCGGTTCTTGGTAGAATTGCGAAGAAACTGTCTGAATGAAAGTTCCTTCTTACCAATGGCTTGACGATGGATCGCTCCTGTCTAAATGGCATAGAAGCTATTTCAAAAATTCATGATAGCTGATCGTCAACATGTATATTTTACTCTCTATTTTGATATTATTTGTTATGGGGAAACACACCTATTCCTCAGATAATGGACTCTCCCTCCTATATTAATAAGAGTTAACAGGAGAAGTTCATAGGAGTTATTTAGTCTTCTATTGGAGTTCAGTAGAATTACGAGACAGTTGATATTGTTGGCATTAGCCGAATACTAATGAGTCAGCTTTCAGTGGAAGATTAACCCTCTAGGGCCATTCGTATCATATTTGATACAGTATGAAAACAAGCCTTGAAAGAAATATTTTCCTGAAAAATTTTTAAATAGAAATATTTTATAAATTTCAAATGAAAGCAGTACTGACTGCTCAGTCAATGAATACCAAATGTTTCCTTATAGGGAAATACCAAATGTTTCCTTATAGGGAAATACTGTATCAAATATGATACGAATAGCCCTAGAGGGTTAACAAATTCTTAACATTTTGGGTACGTTCAGTTGATTAGTACCCGACATAGCACGATTATAACCTTCAGTGCGAAAACTACTCCACAACATTATTTTACGATAATTAAGTAATAAGAATTAAATAAAAAAACAGCACTTCCGACCAGGATTGAACTTACACTACTTATCCAGTGATTATTTGTGGATTTCATTCTCTGTAAACATCGATAGATGCTATGTTTACAGAGATCGGCTAGCCTTCCTCTCTTCGGACAAAGAGTCACGAGATGATTTCGTTCATTTATTGAGTGAATAAATATAACTATCTAATAGTAATCTCTATTTTTTTCTTTCTTCTTTTTGATTTTTAACTTCTACGTCAGTTCCCTGCCCTATCCGTTCTCATCGTAAGTTGATGACCCTTTGCGAACTTTTATGCGTATTCCCAGAGTACTGTCCAACTCAAATTAGCCTGACTGACCAAACAGCCATGTTTGCGGGTCGCAGAAGGACTTATCGCCTGCCAGTCTAACTTTTGTCGATACCAACCAGTTCTGATGGCCTTCAGCTCTGTGAATTACCGTTCTGTAGAGGAATGTAGCTACTTGGAACTAAAAATGGTCGGCGAATGAAGAGTGGAATTCGTTGTTGTCTGGTCATTTGATAAGATTCTCATGAACCCTGTTATCTAATATAATAAGATTCGGCAAATTACTTTTGTGATGTTTGTAAGAACCTTTTATAAGCACGCATTCTCCCACGGCCAACTCATAACAAAACTGTTTTGACATGACAAATGATAAGTTTGTGCATTTGTAATGAAATGAGTCGGAAAGAAAGAAAACTTTAAGACAAAATAAAAAAAGGAGAAAGAAAAAGGAAAACGCAAAGAGAAAAAGATAGTAAAAATAAGAAAGAAAGAAAGAAAGAAAGGAAGAAAGAAAGAAAGAAAGAAAGAAAGAAAATTTTAAGAGAAATAAAGAGAGGGAGATAGCAGAAGGAAAATGCAAAGAGAAAAAGATAGTAAAAATAAAAAAGAAAGAAAGAAAGAAAGAAAGAAAATTTTAAGAGAAA